>VZRL01003444.1:223286-250141 GCA_013397895.1 Origma solitaria | reverse complement strand
AAAAAAAAAAAAAAGCAAGCTATGGGCCCATGATTAGATACGCTAGATTTCACACAGATGACAAGAAGAAAGCCTTAAATCAATACCAGCAATGATCTAATCACTTCCAGATCACACTAGGGTACTTTTACAAGAAGTTATTTGGACTTTTATCGCAATCACTTTTTGCCAAGCTAAGGACAGCAGTAAAAAGTTAATTTTCAGTCCATTAAAACCCAGCAATTTACATTTCTTTTAACAAGCGTATAAAGAAATCCAGATCTGCGCTGCTGATTTCTGAAGGACAGTTATGATGGTGGAGATGAGGGCAGTCCTGGACAAGAAGTTGACACTGCTGACAATTTAGCAGGGAGCATTTTCCTGGAATAGCTGATTTTGCTGGAGATAAGGGAGCAGCTTTCCCTGTACTTCACAGTGCAGTATCACTCTGGTAAAATACTGCTAGACTAAGCAGAGCTTACTTTGGATAACATGTGGGAAGAGACTTTCAGGGAGTTTTAGGATGCATTCATGCTTAGCCTCCTACCTCTCACTTCAGCTCCAAGAGTGGAATTTCCTTCCTTCTCTCAGTCATCTTTTATCTAGACCCCTAAGTACTGAAGGTAAGTAAATATGAGCAGGGAGGAAAAAAAATCATTTTAAAAACCCACAAAATATTAAAGTTGGAGAGAGTGCAGCTAAAAATTTGTACACAAAGTATTTTTCATCTGTGTCAAGGTCACTGATAAAGAAGTAAGTCACTATGCTGATCACACACTGCTTCATTTCCTCAGGTACTACTGAGCTGGTCACCTAACCAGGTCTGGTTACTCTCTATGCTAATTTATGTTGCAGAAAGAGAAGGCAATTGGACAGATTGGCTTTTTAAGGACATTTCAATCTCCCAGGAACATGAAGTACCCAAATTATTCACTGCTTCATTAACCAAGTGACTAGATAGTAATAGCTTGCAAATTGAAACCACATTGCCCAACGTGAGCATATCCTCCCCCAGGCTTGCTGGTTGAAGAGTAATCTATGTTCCCCCAGCTCAGTCTCCCACAGCTCCTGGGAAAACACGGCCAGGCTGTTCCCAGCCTTTTCATGGACATACCAATAAGCTTTGGAAATAAGATGAACTTCAATGGATAAATCTGTGAGCATGAAGATGCAGAGGAAAATCGTTGTGCTGTCTAGCTGCAGTTATATATATTACAGTACAATTCAGAAAATAATTGGGGTTTTGTGATCAGCTCTTCTCAAGATTCAGCTCCTTCCCTTCAAAAAATATTGAGCTTTCAAGGTCCCTTTGACACAGACACTTTTACAACTGAAAAAGATGGATTTGCTAAGCACAGTTTTCCTAAATGTTTCTATCTCTATAGCAAACAAACACGGAGCTGTGCCAGGTCTATTTGCAAAGGATAGTCTCCACATAGCGTTTAAATGAGCGTTAAACTAAAAAAAAATATAATATTGGTAAGTCCCGGTTATGAGATCCCTGAGATTGTTCTCCAAGCCTGGGTGGATGCTGAGTGCCAGCACAGACAAAACTCACAGCTCCCCCTTTTCCCCCACTGCTATTAAATCCTTTTCAAAGCAACTAATTCACCTAGTTCCCACTTCCAAGTCTAACAATTAAGTGCTCCAACAGCTCCCCGGATAATCTCTCAAGCCTAATACCCGCCACTAGCCACGGATCTTAGAAGTGTACTCAAACAAAACATCATTGGGGGGAAAAAAAAGTTCCTTCAAACCTATGTCAGAGGAAATTATAAAACAGCAAAAGCTTAGTAA
This sequence comes from Origma solitaria, assembly GCA_013397895.1. Classification (NCBI taxonomy): domain Eukaryota; kingdom Metazoa; phylum Chordata; class Aves; order Passeriformes; family Acanthizidae; genus Origma; species Origma solitaria. Next base: position 248,365 of record VZRL01003444.1, on the reverse strand, counting down.
GGAATTTGCAGGGAAGAGCTGGTTTAGTCTTTGGTCTGCTCAGACAAATCACCACCGCTTCTCAGGACAGTCACCATTCTCCCAAAGGGAAAGCATTAAGAAATTAAGAAGAAATGGATGTAGTTCAGGTTTGCAGTGTGGTTCAAAGGCAGAAGCTTAATGTCCTGCATCCAGATGAGTGTGCAAGCCTGAGAAGGGCTGAGTTCCACAACAAGAGCTGCCAAATCCACTCAGACACCGCATCTGCTCCCTTTTGATGGCTCACAGTCTGGACAGCCCAATCCAGCACAAACTGTACTAACATTTTTGGTTTTCCTCCTGTTTACCCCTTAAACTTGCAGCTGCAGCGGGAAGTCTCTCCTCCTCCTCACAGAAGCCCCACCGGGCCACGAGCTGCAGAACAGCACGTAGAGTAAATCCAGCGTCTCTGCTCCCATGCGTCAGCTCCAACTCCACAGCTCACCCCACCCCAGCGAGCACAGGATCCAAAGCTTCCCACCCAAAGGTTCAGAACCCATCCTGACACCAGGGCCACATTTCACAGGACTGCTGCCAAGTGCCATGAGCAACAGATAAATCACCTGTGCTTCAAATTTGGGAATTAAATGTCACCATAAAGGACATGCCCCATCCCTCTTTGCTTATTCCCTTTTCCTCCTGCTTCAGCTTGCAGGCCCTTTACCAAACACACAGAGAGCTGAAGCCAATTCAGGCTACAGATCAGGGATAAGGAAAACAGCCAGTGCTGTAGCCAGAGTGTGCTCCAGGCTCGCACGTTCCCCACAAGGAGTGGCAGGACAGCCAAGGGAAATTTCTGTCCTTGCCCTCATGGCCAACTCCTTTGAGGAGAAGTGTTTGTAGGGGGTAGCAGTGTTGACCTTTGTACCCCCAAAAATATTAACAGAAGACTTCATATTCATTCAAGCACTTTAACATTTATTAGGGCATTATCCAGCAAATCAGAGCACTGTGCTACTGGCTTAACAGTTGGAGCTCTTCAGCGTTTTAAGATGTTTTGCTCCTTTCAGTGCGTTACCATCCACTCCATCCCAATTTTGGAAGAAGGTAGGAAGGAGTTTTGAGACTGTATAGGCACATACTCACTCAAAAAAACCAGTCCAAAGAGCTTTAACTGATATTCCACATAAAGTCAGCAGTTTAAATGCTCTACAGCAGTGGTCCATGGGGAATAAGGAATTCTGCACCAGGTACTCTGCCAAATGCTACCAGAGCCCAGTGACCTCAGCAGTGAGACTCCAGTGAAACCCAACCTCACTGCGGTATTCCCAAAAACATCCTGCACTGGTGGATGCCACTTCCTACACCAACTTTTTCATCTCAGGTCTTCCCACATCTCTTATTTTTTCCCCCCTTTCTTCAACTTCTTTAAGTTGAATCCATGCTGTCAGCCCCCTCACTTCCCCAATAACCTTCTTATATTCAATCACCAAATCCAACCAGCAGAGAGCTCTTGAGAGATTTACAGATTTCACACAAAGCTTGTGGAGCAGTGACAGTGGTACTGGTGTTCGGAGCCATTGGACATTCCCATACTCACTTGGAAATTACTAAAATTACAGCTGAGATACCATTAATCCCACTTGCCATTGGAGCTACACCAAATAATGCATGGCTAAGTGTTTCTCCCAAGTTAATTCCGATCTCGTCAATAGAAGTTAATAACTTCAATGTTTCCTTTCCAGCACGCCATACAAAACACATCCATGGGGTATTTTTATCTGCTGAGGTGCTACTGAACGATCTGATCCTGCTGCAGCCTTTTGTGCTGCTCAGAAACCACGTAACCAACTTCATTAGCAGTAACTTCAGTAGCTATATTATCTGAAAGTATTACCTCTTCACATTCTAAAGAGATTAAAAACCACAGATGCCAACAGAGGTTCCTGAGAAACCTATTTCTAACCTCTAATGAAAAAGCAACTGCTCTAGTTTTTCCATCCTCACCACAGGCAGAACCAGGAGTGTAAAAGCTTTCCAAGCCTACGCCATGCTCTAGCAAGTGCTCTCATAACTTTTTTTAATCCCAGAACACACCTTAGACAACTTCCTGGTTTTTTAATTTCACTGAAAAGGGGCAAGTTGAGTTTAGAAGCATCACTGCACTGATCTGCCCTACACCATACTCCCAGCCCAACTTGGCCATGAGCCTCTCCCCCTCTCTCCTAGACAACCTGCCACACCAGACCAGCTCACGGAGCTGCTTTAGAGGAGATGGACTAGAGCAAAGATGAGAAGTGCATGCCTGAGCTCCTTCTCCCACTCCTCCTCCTCTGCCTGGAGGTTGGGAGCAAGGTTTTGTAAAACACTGCTCCTAGACATGCAAACCAGAGCAGATCAAGCAGATGTTTATATGTATTTACACACTGTGTTTACAGAAGTCTCTGGAATTAATAAGGTAAGTCATTTCATTTGTCCGCAGGGGATGGGGGCAGAGGAGGAAACACTGTAAGTTTGGAAATCAGCACCATCTGTTCCTCTGGGCTACTCAGCCCTCCCTTCCAGCTTGGGGGAGCTCTTTGAACCAGGCTCCAGCGATGGCAAGAGGTGTCTTCTGTATCGCCCCCCCTTTCACACACACATACAAAGTACCGCCTTGTTCGGCCAGCAGTTCATGAACACCTCAGCTTCTCTTGAGATGTTACTTCTACCATAGTTTCTGCTTTCCAAAACAGTAGAAGAACCCTAATTCAAAGATCAGCTTGGTACTGACAGTAGTAGAAACCAGCCTAGAGAGATGTGATGTGGAGTGGGTTTCTAAACTGCCTGAAGGGGAAATCTCATTCCAGATTTTTTCTACCCACCTCTTTTTATTTTCAAGCATTTTAAAACTTCAAAGCTCTAAAGAAAGACTCAGAATTCAGGCTTTTTAGGCACCTCAGGGTCTTTCCAAGCTCCAGCAGCAGGATGCACCAGCTGCTCCAGTACACTCACCTATAAGGAGGGTCAACCCCATCTACTCTTTCTTAACACTCAGTTGTGCAGCACTCACCTTGCATGTTAGTCTCTGCCACGTCAGAAGCCATCTCTTGCTCCAGGGCCCAAACACCACTGGTGTCTTTCAGATGTTGGTTTTAATAACCCTTTGGGGAGAACAGGACCATTCACACCTTTTATTTACTGCTACAGTTACTGCAACTGAGGTTTGGCAACACCTTAAGAGAAGAACACTTCTCATTTCTTAATGTGGCTTTGTAAACTCATCAATTTGGTGTTGAAAGAACGCACAAAGCTCTGCAGAAAATATAAATTGATAAGAAAGTCTTCAAGTAGGGAAGCATCAAGTCCAGAGACCTTCGAAGCAGCACATCCTACCAAGGGGACCAGCAGGGGCAACAAGCCATCCCTCGACCCTACCCAGCACGTGTTTTGTGCAACCACTGAATGAGATGTTCCCCAGCAGTCAGCTACAGAAATGAGCGACCCAGCAGAGAGGTAACCAATTTAACTTCTTTTTCTTCTTTCCAGTCACATAAGTGTTTTCTCTAAGGCAGTATCTCCATGTTAAATGGATATAAGAACCCAAACCAACCTATTCTGAAAAGCCATCTTATAATTGATGCTTAACAAGCAGGGGCTTAGCAGTTTGCTTTGTGATTGCTACCTGGAAAATCATGATTGTCACGAGCAAGAAACAAATCCTGAGCGGCAGACCTGCACAGGGAGATGCCCTACACAGGGAGGTTTCCTCATTTGGGCTGTTGTCCTTCACAGCATGGATTGTTTAGGCCTGATTTTTACACAAATTATCCAAAATGAACAGGACTGCTGTTGAGCACTGGAGATGGAAACAGATGCTGCATCCTCTGCACTTGCTCCACAACCCTCAGCTCATCTCTGCTCTACAAACCCATACCTGCCCCTGCAGGAAGTCTGCATGCAGGAGATGCAAAGGCAGTCAGCTACCTTGGGTCTTGCAGGGAATACACAGGGCAGTGTCTGTGGTACACGGTCCTCCCTTGCAAACTGCATCAAGCTTTCCATAGGTAAGTCACTAAGAAATCAGAAACCCTTTTAAAGAAAACGTGGAAGCCAGGAGGCCAAAAAAATAACCAGAAGTGCTATGGGCAGGAAAGTTGTATTTTCTAAAATAAGTGTATTTTCAAAAATTTTTGAAATATTAGAAGATCAAAATTATTTTCTTCCACTTGCACAAAACAGGAGCAGAAAACCACCCTGCTCTCTACCACAGACCAGGCAGCACACAGGACTCTAATCCTGCCTGAAGTAGTTCAATGAATCCACAACCAAGGACATGTTTGGTGACAAGAGGAGATATGTACCTACCAGCCATACATGACACGGTACCCCACCAGCAACGGCAAGGGAGCTCAGCATTGAGTATATTCAAAGGCTTTATTAATAGAGCCAAGGGGAAGACATATCTGTTTCATAGCAACCTCCAAGGTTTTGAAGTTTGTTTCTGTTCTTTTTCTGGGACAGAAACAAAATGTCCCTGACATTTTTCAGGAACAAAACTGTAATGAGTTATCACAGTTGGAGATCAGCACCTTGTTCCTTCCAGGGGCATCACCCCATGAGTAGGCTGGGTAGAGGTACAAAACATTTCTCACTCCAGAAAAATAATTTGGCATTTTCCCTGTCGGTTCACTTCAGATCAAGAACTTGAAACCCTGCCTCTGCAATCCAGGCTTGTGCTTTAAAAAATAAGTACATAAAAATGTTATCCTGCTACAGTGTCCAGACCAACTTCCCTTCCTAAAACTTTAAAGTCAGATTTGTTCCTGGTGATATAGGGCCGTAAGTAGGAATGCTTATTTTGGCAAAACTTCTTTTAGCTGAGAGTGCTCTGCTGAAGAGGTCAGGAAGGAAGCACCTAGCTGAGAGCCCCCAGCTATCTCGGCTCGCTGACAAAACCTTCAACTTCAGAGCTGCTTGCCACTCCCAGCTCCCAAGAAATCACAACCTTCTCACCCACACAGACCAAGCGGATCAGAGGAGCAAAGGCCATTTTGACGGTCAGTTATTAGACAGCCCTAAAGGACATTCAATCTGTCCATCTTCTCCATCACCCATTAAACTTTTTTAGAGTGGGGTCAGGCAATGAATCTGTACGTATGTCCCAATTACATATATATAGAAGGCTTTATAATTACATAATTACGTTTTTTTAACATTTTAGTTCACCTCAAAGGCAGCAAGTCTCCAGCAGAAAAGCACTGTAACAATCAGCACCTGGCAAATTCTACCTCTGCAAAGCCTCCTTTCAAGGGGCTGTGCTGTCCCTAGAATAGAAAGAAAAGAAAACTAGAAGGGACTAAATACTGGCTTTGGTTGCACTTTACTTCTAAGGAGCAGGACAAACATTTCAAAGGCCGGCTGAGTAAACAGGAAAGCTGAAGATCCCAGAAACAATAGGATCAGCCAGGTTCCTTTTCTAGGTTTTACCCCTAATTGTTTCCCTGTGCTTTTGGAGAGAATTTTAATGCCTATGTGCTTAAGAAATCCTCAGGAAAAGCCTATTAGCTCCCAACAGTGTGCTGGAATATCTCAGGGCAGCTGGGCTGGAGAGCAGACCCTTGGAACATAACCTACAAGCCTCCGAGGGCTGTGGTGAAGCTGGGAAGGGCTATTCCAGCTAACAGGGACAGCACTGATCTCACTATGGATAAAGTGAACCTGGTTTGGGGGGGGGTTGAGTGCTTTTTTGTTCAGGTGTGCAACCTGGTGCTGGCAGCAGCCAAAAGATGACACCTTGGGAAAGCCCAGGAATAGGTAAAGCATATAAAGGACTTTTTGCAGCACACTTCAACTTCCAACGCCATACAATTTGGGCACCAAGCCAGAGATGGTGGTTTTCCACTCACCATCTACTCGCAGCATGAACCTGGCCTTGAGGTTTCAGGCTGGTCCAGTACCATTTCTACACTTTTTACACCAGAGTAGCCCTGAAAAGATCTCACGCTTGAGCATTCTACGTCACCTGTGCTTGGACCACATGTCACCTCCAACACGCCCCAGCTGGAAGCTGTAGCCCAGCTAACCACAGGCCACTGAGTGTCCTGCACTGCCTCTGCCTGAAGGGCAGCTCATCTACAGACCCAGTGGGACACACACTTCAATGTGCTGAATAATCCCTTTTGCCAGCAGCATTTAATTTTGGGAAAATCACCAGTAAACAAAAGAGCAGCTCAGCTTTTTTACTGTGTTTTTGCAAGAGAAGCCACATCATTTGCCATGGCTGTTGAAGTCCGGGCACTCGCAGCCAGGTGAAGACCACAGATCTCTGGGTCTGCCTTTCTTAGTTCTATTTCTTTTAATAAAAATTTGACTAGCTGTAATACCATATGGGAAAAAAAAAATCAAAGTAGTGTTATTTGTTGGTTTTAAAATGCAAAATAATCATATGCAAAAAGCTGGAAAGAAACACGGAAAACCCCTGGATCTCTTTCACAGATTTTCATTGCTTTCTACACTTTCACCTCCCGCACAGTTCTGCTTCTATCACACACCAAAAGCAAAGAACAATTATGTGGAGATTCCCAAGCTGGTACAAAGCCACAAGCAGGAAGCAGCTCTGAAATACAGGGGTTTGGCAAAACACTACAAGAAACCACGAAGAAGAAAGGAAGTCTTGGACATGAGAGGCAAGACAAACACTAAAACCAAGTGGCTGTAACAGCTCTACCACTTTGAGTCTCAACGTCTTCCACGACTACTGAAAAGGTAGTGAATAGAAATGCACTGGAAGCTAGAATGAAGAAAATTTAAAAGAAAAAAGAATGAAATGAAGAACCTCTTTCCCCCAACTGCTAAGGAGCCAAAGCTTGCTGTACCAACCTGACAACAAAGTTCCCAGGGAAAAACCAAGCTGCCAGTTACATTCCCAAATTTAGCACAGAAATATTGTGACCTATGACAGTGAATATTTCATAACTTACAACCACAAGGATAAATAGAAGCTTTAAAAAAAGGCTTACAGAATCACGGTACTGATTTGAACTCCAAAAAAAGCCTCAGCATAACAGCATTTTCTCATTTAAAAAAACCTATAGTCTCCATTATTTTTTTAAAGGCAGTTGAATGCTCTTCAGCCAAAAACCTCTAGCTATATTAAAATCATTTTACAATTAACTTCTGAAGATGGAAAGTACGTGCATGCACTCACTCTGTTTTATCATATACAGTTTCTACGATCTCTTTATATTACTCCTACCATCTGTTGCACAAGTCGCAAAGCTGAGTGGAAAGGAGCATCCTCCTGATGATATACGATTTGATTTTGGGATCATTCCAAGTCTGGGTGAGGAAGCATCATTAGTTGCTCCTTATCAAAATACACATTCCTCTGCCGGGCTGGGAGTTGGAAGATTAGATGATCCTACTAAATCAGGGGGAATCCTCGTTACATGAGGAGGCAAAAAAGACATCTGTGCAGTGCAATGGAAGCACGAATGGAGCAATCACTATATCGTCAAAACCTGAACTTCAGAAAACCTCCCCTTATTCCTACCATTTTAGGAAGGCTAACAAAAAAGAAAAAAAAAAGCACAAGCCCACAGCTTGTTAGCTTTCCCTTACGTTTGCCCCACATCCCAGTTTCCTGCAGAACTGCGATTCCACACAAGTTAGGGGTGACTTTCACAGCTGCACAAGAGACAGACGGTTACAGGGCAATACCTGGCAAGTGCCCGTGCAGGCCTGAGATAAGCCTGTGTATCTGCTCACACCATCAGACACAGCACAATAAAAGCTGTGTGGTCACTGTTAGATTTCCAGATGACAAAACGCAGACACCAACAGCTGACTGCTGCTGTAAAGAAAACAGCTTGAGATGGGAAGCTCAGGAAATTGCTCTCCATCATTCCATGCACTATTTACATCTGGAATCTTGTCTCTGCAACCACGATGGCCAGAGATACTTGTGGTTCAGGTTTATGTTTGGGGACACAGCTTCATAGTTAAAGAATCCCACCAAATAAAGGTCATGCCTGCCTTTACCTCCTCATCTGAAAAGCACAGCTTCAATCTGGGGCAATCTCGGCTAAGTTAGGGGTCCTGAAAAGAAATAATTTGGTTTTTAGAGCAGTTACAACTTCTGGGAAGAGGGAAATCACAAAAACTTATTTTCTGTATGGTACAGATCAGTACATTGTCATTATTTCCTCTGTATCATCACTTATGCTTTGTTCCCTTATATATATGCCCACACAGCAACTGACAAGAAACAAATCCAATTCTTCAGAAATCCCAAGCTCAGTCAATTACTTACAATCATCACACAACCTAGTGAATGGTAGCGCACTAAACCCCAATTTATCCAAGAGCCAGGCTCTTCTTAGCTCAGAAAAGTGGCTCCTTAGTATGGGGTCAAGAGGACATCAGCAAGCACAACTCCTTCCAAAAGCTGGTGCTTCTTAAAATACTAGACATGCTTCAGCTTTCAGTGAACCTGTCAACACCAACACAATAGCCCTGCCTTGAGTACTCTATTTTTAACATTTTCCATCCATGCAAAGGACAACTATTTAATAAATCTAAAGGAAGCATAACTAAATGAGAGAGAGAGAGTTGAACAGAACTTTTTTCAGGGCCAGCTGGACTAACATGAGTACAAGCCACAACCGCAGGCAGCACAAATGAGTTGCAAGAACTACCGAATTACAAATATATACCAGCCTCAGAGGCAAGAGAGATGCCAAAAACCGATGCCTGATTGCCTGGGGGCACATGGTGGAGTTGAATCTGATGCAAAGGTCAGTGCACTATATGCTTAAAATGATGAAGTCAGTGTCATCTGGTATGGCTGCCAGGGGGAATAGGTGCTATAAAGGATAAAGCTGACCTTAAACAACTCGTTATTTATTGGATGCATCTGGTCCCTTTAATTTTCCTGGGGATGCCTAGGATGGCTGTAAATCAGAGTGCCTGCAGAGCCTTTAACCCCCCTGGCCTGTGTACACGTGTGCACACTATCTTTAGCCAACAAGCCCTTGCTTGCCGTGCTGGCAGGATTCAGCTTGTGCCGGGGCTGGAGACACCCTGCTCCAGAGCAGTCCCTAACTCGCTGCCTTGGGAGGTAATGATGCGCTCAGCATCAAAAAAAAAAAAAGATCCAGAGGTTCTTCAGTCTCTCCCAGCAGGAAGGAGGGGCTCAGCACTCCAAAAGCCCCAGCAAGACCCTGCAGCTTATGTATCCCAGTGACTTCACACTGCTTTTGAAACCAAGCCCACTCTGGACAGTTTTCAAGCATTACCCGGGGAGGAGGGAGCAGAATCTTCACCACCTTTGCCCCAAACAGGAGGGAAAAGGAAAGATGAAGTTGCACTACAGTGCTGTGCCCGGCCTTGCAAAGGAGCTTTCCCTCATGCGATGCAAGAGTATCTGTCCACATTCTCTCCTTCCAAGCAGGAATAAACCAGGAATGTCCTTGGTGCACACTCTACACAAGCACCCCCACAACCTGGACACCCCATCGGTGATCCCAGTACATCCCCCCAGCACATCAGAGGCAGCTCCAGGCCAGCAGATGGGCTGGATCCTTCCAGCAAGAATCCACTGGGCAGGAACTGCTGCATACCCATGCAAAAATGCATCGCTCCGGGGGTTTTCTTGCTCACCTTTATCTCTGTGTGGGCAGGACACGAACTAAAGGGAGACCTCAGTAAGAAAAGCCCTCAGGTATGCTAAACTTGTTTTCCATTCCTCCAGGCATCTGAAGATTAAGCAAGTAGGTGAAAGTTGCACAAAAAAACCTCAACCCTCTCCCTAGGACCAATAAATGCAGTTCATTTGCAGGATCTAAGAACACTTTTTTGTCCCCAAAACCAGAAGGCATTACCATTTTTATAACTATAAACTGCAAAGATTTATCACCATTCACTGTTGTCTCTGTTTGCTTGCAGAGTAGCTCTGTACAGGTGGCAGATGACTTGCAGGAAAACCTCCTCCTAGGAGACTCATGTGCCAACTTTTGTTAAAAAGCTTCCTAAGAGATGAAAAGAAAGAAATGCTGACGCAACAGCAAGAGCTGTTTTAGTAATTAACCCAAATCACTTCAGCCTCCCTCTCTCTATATGTTTAACCCTTAGATATGCAATGAATATCAGAGGTGTAAAACTCCTTCATGGGCTTTACCTCATCCATCACCATGAGAACTTCGAGCGCACAAACAGAAAAACAAGTTATTATGGTGTTATTAATTCTAAAATAAGTAAGCCTATAATTCTAATTGCACTGGAAATCCACTATCTCCATCTTCAGCATCATTTATGGGAAATATTTATGTTCATTTTTTTAAATAGTTCTCTGTGATGGAAAACTTTAAAAAGACAAACAAGTAGACCATCTATCAAGTTATTTTTCGACTATAGATCAATCTGTTGCCCTTGAATCTGCTTCCAGACTAGTCAAGCAGATTCATAAATATCACTTTTCCCACATAGTGGGTTATTAATTTAAAAAACATATCTCATTATTACTCCTTATGCAAAGTCAGCTAAAACAAACTAGGACAGCTCAATCTTCAAATAAAGAGGCTTTGCATAAACTAAAACTCTACAAGAATTCTGTTTTTTTAACTTAAACACAGACATGAATGTCTTTTCTATGAAAGCTCTCCCCCAGCAATATTCTCTGATATCTCTCAACCTTCTTTTCATTTCTTGCTTCACCTGATGAGCTGCTTCCATGTGCAAAACATAAAAGCGGAAATATCAAATTGCTCATTTCCTTCCTTTAATAGAAGTCTGAGTTTTGAAAGCTCACAGTAGCTTCTCCTAATCCAAAGTCCACATTTCTAAGCTCATCTTAGCATCAGAGAATCCCAGAGCTGTTTGGGTTGGAAGGGACCTTAAAGCTCCTCCCACCCCATGCCATGGGCAGGGACACCTTCCACTAGACCAGGTTGCTCCAACCTGCCCTTGGACACCTCCAGGGATGGGGCAGCCACAGCTTCTCTGGGAAGCCTGTGCCGGGGCCATGCCACTGTCACAGGAAGGAATTTCCTCCTCAATACTCATCACAAGGGCCCTTCTAAAAAGAAGCGTTAGGATGTTCCCAAAATCAGCTGCAACTAGGCTAAGTCTGTCGCTCATCCTGGGGCTGCGCATCCTGGTGCCTCTTCCCCACCAGGCAGCACTTAAATGGCCCCAGGCACATCTCAGTATCACCAAAGCCACCAAAAAGTTATCCTTCCATCAAATTAACCGCTGGCACTTAAGCCAGCAAAGTGATCCACCCAGCCAAGGGCTGCATGGTTCCGTGCCCCCAGCTGCAGTGAGGTGGGCAGGGCTGAGAGACACCACTGCACCTTGAGAGGCTGTGAAGCCACACCTTCATTCCTTGCCTCCCAGATTTTATGCCCACTGAGCCCCAGGACAGCCATTCTGCAAGGACACTGCACGATTCACGCACACAAAATGCTTCTGCCCTCTACTCTGTTGTCACAGCAACTGAACACAAAGCGTGACTGTCAGCATGAAAGCCTTGGGTGGTGGGAGAGGAGAGAGGGGAAGCAGCAGATGCGCAGGATAAAAATGGTCTGGAGATACAGTACACAGCTACATGGCAAGTCTTGGAGAAGCTCCTGACAGAAAACCTTAGCTTCTGCCAAGCTTATCCTTATGGCTTATACTTCATTCTGGAGAACTACAGAATGGTTTGGGTTGGAAGAGATCTTTAAAGGCTACCCAGTCCAAGCCCCTGCAATAAGCACGGACATCTGCAACTAGAGAAGGTCGCTCAGAGCCCCATCCAACTTGGCCTTGAACGTTTCCATGGATAGGGCATCCACCACCTCTCTGGGCAACCTGTTCCACTGTCTTACCACCCTCATTTCTTCCTCTTATCTAGTCTGAATCAATCCTACTTTAGCTTCAAAATATCACCCCTTCTCCTGTCACTACAGACCCTGTTAAAAGGTCTCTCCCCACCTTTCTTATTAACTCCCATTAAGTATTGAAAGGAAGAAGTTTAATGATGATTTTATTGTTTTACCTTGGTAGCATACTTCAGAAAAACAATGGCATGTGTTCTTTAGGCACAGTAAATGAAGATGTTCCAGGAATTCCTTACCAATTATTTATTAATCCTTTTTTAATTACTGATTTAGAATGACCAGTAATTTTTCCCAATAGGATAAGAATCTTCCCCGTGAAATCTTTAAACATACCTTTTTAAAGGATGCAAAGAAAGCACATAGACCTAGGAGTTACACACTCTTTTAACTACAAATGCTTGTTTATGTTTCAAAGCAAACCTCTGCTACTAGAACTTCATTAATTAACCATTAACTCCATAAAAGCATATGATGTTCCACTCTGCAAAGCATCATCAGTTCTCCTGAAGGCTCTTTGTTCTCTGCAGGCAGATGCAAGAATAAGGAAATGGTTTCAGCATCTACCTCAGAAAGCAGGACAGGCAGAAAGACACCATGGACTTTTTTTCTTATTTATTTCTGAGGCTGTCCTTATTTTACACCTGACAAGACACCTTGTAGTACCACGGAAGCAACTTCCACTTTTTCCCAAGGGTAACCAAGCATCGCATAACTTGATGAGGAACTGCTACACATAAGACACCTTTCACAGGGTCCATGCCTACTTTCCAGCCAAAACCTTTTGAAGTCCACTACCATTTCTGGAAAGTTACCTCTGCCAAAAGTCAGCTCTGAAACATCAGCAGGAGAAAAGCAAAAGTTGATAGATTTCAATGGCACGCTTTAAAATAAACTTCCCTTGAGTACAGATACCTGAACAAAGCAAGATCAGAGACTGCCATGGGAACATACACTCGATTTCTCCATTCACATTTCAGACTCTTACCAGGAAATTTTTTAAGCAAGCCTGGGGACCTGTGTCACTCCTCAGAGGGGGGTGACAGAGAACATTTTCCGCTGTTACACTAATCACACACAGAGAGTGGAGATGTGAATCAAACCCTCCACGCTTTCACATCCTCCACCGGTCCAATGGCAACACCAATTCATTCCCTTGAGGTTTCTCCCCGCTGATCTCTTGCGGTTTCTCAAAAGCCGTGAGCAGCTTTCTGCAGGGGGCCGGAGGACGCGGTGGGGTGCAGAGCACCGCGGATGCTGAGCACCAGGGATGCCCGGGCCCAGCGGCTGTGTGTTTGTTTGCAGGAAGGAAAAACGCCAGCGGGGCTGCCAGCACTGCTGTGAATTTCAAAGCCTCACGCGATTGAGCCAGGCACAGTTCAAACTTTCTGGTACACAGCACTAATGACGCAGATTAACAATTCCAAATTCTATCCCTTTGGCTGAATCACCTCTCTTCCCACAGCCCCTCTCTGTACCCTGGCATTCAATACCACTCCCATCGATGGGATCGCCCTTTCAAAACACTTCATGCCCTCCCACTGCTTTCAAGTCATCTTCGACTTTTTCTGGGTGATAGCAATAAAGAAAATCAGGATTTGTGGGATAGAAAGGCTGGAAGACAGGATCCCTCCCACCCACCAGAGCAGCATGTTAATGTTCTACCACGCAGTTCACAAAAGAACATACCACAGCCCTGAAGTTACAAAACAGACTGAATGGCTGACATGAAAAAGGTGATAAATTCAGAGACAAATTAACGAGGAGACATATTCAGAACAAGGTTTCACAACAGGAAGAACTGAGATTCCTATGAACACTTTTAACCTTTCCACATAATAGTTAGTGACACTGTCCAGGCAGAGATCAGTGTCAGACCACAGCACAGTTCTAACTGCATATCCAAACCCTCCACTAATTAACCGTTAATTTGCTGAATAAGTACAACAAAACCAGAGCCAACTGCTTCAAATGCACCAGAAAACCAGCCCAGTGCATTCCCTGACACAAAAGTTTTTACAAGGGCTGTACACAAAGTTCTCAGTCCCTGCTGGTAACTGTAGTGCTCATGAGCTGCCAGTACCAGAGCTGCACCACAGCTCCTCTAAGCAATTTTCAACACCATGGTGCTATGAATTATGAGTAAAACATGACTTGTCATCAAAAGCCATGTTACTGCCATGCTTTTGCTTGAACTTGCAGAAAATCAAAGCACAACAAGGCAACAAACCCAGCTTTGGGAATCTTGTGATATTCTTTCCCAGGGCTACCCATATATTTTCAGAGCCACAGGCAAATGCTTTTTCCTAGAGAGTACTAAATGTATCACTGGATACCAAATTAAAGATCTTCCAAGAGTGCCTCTTGGATTATTTTTTTATGAAACTGCGTACTCCGTACTCAAAGACTGGTGGCAGTCTGCCAGGGAATTCTGAGCACCAACCTGGGGTGCAAGGGGTACCCCCCAAGTTCATGATTCACATAAGCCTTTCCAGCATCTTTCAAAAGAGTTGTGGGCTTCTCCTGACACAGCTCCTACATCTTACAAGGAGCAGAAGTACAGGAAAACAAGGATACAAGGAAATCTGTGGCAGAGAAAATACATCTTAAGCTGCTAACAGTAAAAAAGGCTTATTTCCTAAAAGCGCTACGAAGCTTTAGGAAAAGCCCATCTCTGTATCGCGACTTCCCAAATAATCCATACTTTGTTCCTTAAGGAAATGGGGTTTAGCTGGCCCTGGGGCGGCCCTTGGGAGGGAGGGTGTGGGAAAGGGGCAGCACACACACGGATGTGTGCAGAGTCACTCTGCTTAGAAAGCAGAAGGGCGGTGACTCGTGTAATGCCGGTAATTTAATCAGTGAACTCATGCCTGCAGAGCGCGGATGGAGGGCACGGAAGAGCCATCCCAGTGCCCAGCAACCCTCCCAGCTCTGCCTGCAATCCCAGAAGAGCAAGGTGGGAACAGGGAGGGGAAGTAGGGCAAAAAACAGATTTCATTAAGTAGACATTGCTCGATGATGGTAGGTTCTCACTTTATTTAGAGCTCACATTTCACTCTGGCAGCAGCACCAGCTCTGCAGCAGCTGCCCCATCTAGGCAGCCCCAAATCTCTTTACTACAAGCTTTTAATATCTTCTTCACAACTCTGCTGGGAATCTACAGTGACAAACATTTGTTTTTATTGACAAAAAAAAGGCTTCAACTGAGGAAAACTTGTAATTGTCCTTTGATGAGGGGCTCTCATCCCCCCCAATCCCTAACACATGCAAGATGAGAAACTAGGGAATAATATTAAGCATTTAAGGATTTTGAACTTGCATTGTATTTCTCAGTCTGACCAAAATGAAACCACCAGCACCTTGTCTGTACACAAGTGTAAAACAGTGAGTGTAGGAGGGCAGCAGCAATGCTACCCAGGCAGGCTGAGGCTGCTGCCAGGACCAGGACTGTGGGATATCTCAGCTAAACAAACTCATCCCAAGAAGGGGGTAACCCTCCCAAACTGCATGGCCCAGGAACATCTCAGTACTGGGAAAACAGGAGTGGGAAGGAGGGGAAGCCCAGGAAGACTGCAAGGAGCTTCAGAAAAGGAAAGAAAGGGAGAAGGGGACAGAGAACACAAGATCTGCAAGCTTAGAGCAACCAGACTTCAGCAACAGCTTCTTAACAAGTTCACCAAGCAGATTCAGAGTTGAGAAATCCCTTGTCCTGTGTAACTCCAGCCAGGACAGCAGGAGCCATGAGTCCCAGGAAGGCAGCCAGCGAAAGCAGAGGAAGCAGCAGCTGGAAGGGAAGCATCAGCTGCTGTCACACAATAAAAGAAGGTTGCTGGGCCAAGCCCAGCTCCTCGACAGCCACAGCCAGGAGCAGGACAGAGGGAGACACGCTGAATCCTTACAAATAAACCGTGTTTTTTCAGAAGCTGAGAGACAAGGGCAGCAGGCAGGGCAGCCTGACCAGAGCTGCTCCCCAGGGACCAGCCCTGCAAGTGGCTGGAAAGAAAATCCCATTACAAAATCCCACCGGATGGGAGCATGCAAAGGACTGCAGATGAAAGGACTATAAATAATCATCATAATCAGAGCTGACCACAGAAGTCCCAGGACAAGAACATTTTCTTTTCTCTCAGTCAAGCAGTCCCACTTAAAACTGGTATCAAGAAGCATTTGATGGTACTTTTTCCAGAAGGGACTGATTTTTCATTCCACTCATCTCAGTAAGAGATACACCCAACACAAACTGAGCCTAAGCATGTGGCTTATACTCCACAACCTTGTAAAAACAGTATAAGAAAGCACCAAGAAAACAACCCCTTTTATCCCTCTTGAAGAGGTTCAATGCAACCATTTCCTTAAAAAGACTCCAAGACACATTACCTTTTAATTCAAAGATAAGAAAGATTCACCTTCCTGAAACAAAGTGTACAGGGAAGGGAAAGAATATATTTTTTAAAAAAGAAAAAACAACCTGTTCAGAAGCCCTGATATTTTCCCCCCACCAAAATAAACCAAACCAGCCCAAGCGCAACATGCTGCACAAGCAGCTGCTCACTGAGGTAGGAACAAGGCCTTTTCTGATGCCAAGTAGGTTGAGCTATAAAGCAGACCTTGAAAAAAAGCTTTCAAGAAGAAAGCAGAGTGCTTAGAACTGGGCTCGGGCCAAGCCCAAACTCCACAGCACTCCCTCAGCCTTGGAGCCCCCAAAGGAATGAGCATTTCAGGCAACTCACTGGCAAGTCAAGCCAGCCACTGCCCACTTGAACACACATGTACTCAACAATCTCTGTTATCAGGCAGGTTTTAATACTTGGTAGGTTTAAGGAGATTTGGGGTGTCTTTTTAAAGAGGTGATCTTTCCATGGCAGAGGGTTAAGCGCAATGTAAGGATTGGGTCTGCCTGCTTTCCACTTCAGGCCAGGCGTCACTCCTGAAGCCATTGGACAGTTCTGCACCCTGACCTTCCCACAGGAGCATCTCGAGCCTCTGAGGATGAAATAGCCATTTATGTTGTTCTCCTGTAAAACACAGGACCCACTACAGAGCCAAGGCAGATAAACAGTTCTCCAAGCACACCAAAGTCTGCAGCAGAAATAAGAACACTGCAGAAAGCTGAGCCAAGAACCCACAAACCCCGGGTCTTTTCAAGTTCTCAATATATCATCTCTACAAACACTTTAGAAGTCTTCCCCTTCCCCCACAAAAACACCAAACCCCCAAACCAACTGTACAAATAAGCCCTCAAGCTCCCTGGAAATGTACCTCCCGTGTACAAGATGGTACTAGCTTACCTACCAAAGGGGAAAAAAAAAAAAAAGTCCAATAATAGTTTTTGGATACTGTTTCTAAAAGAGGAAATTTTGAAATTCTCCATTGCCGAACACAGCTGTGTTGTGTCAGAACTGCAGGCATGATTACCACTGGAAACAGCTCTTTGATGACTATCGCACTGGAATATCTAAAACAAGTAGAAGCATGGAAACAAAATGTGCTTTGCCACCCAGTTTCAAAACAAAATGCTGAAGACCACTGAAAAATATATGAGGGGGTTGGTGGGAATTTGGGGCTTTTTTTTTGGTGAAAGATCTCTCAAATAGGGCTGGCTGGTAGAGAAAAGATTAAAGACTGAGGCTTTCTTTAAATTTAAATAAAATTACCTTGTCATTTCAGATCTTTTTACAACTGCTGAGTTTTCACCATTTTCCAAGCTTCTACATGAGAGAAATTCCTAGAAATCATTATGTTTTACCTCAAAAGTACCTAAAGGCCCACCAAGGCTACCAGCAGCTTGCACCTACAAGTCTGGCAGGCTACAAAAGGCAGCTTCTCCTCTCAGTGTTCCTGGTCCTGCTTGACAACTGCACATCTCATGGCGCAGCTGCTTTGTTAGCAGCTGTCCTGAAGCTCTCGTCAATGCTGATGTGACAACCAACATCACCAGCACGCTGCTAAAAACCCAGTGTTACTCATGGAATACTGCGGACAACGAGAGCAATCCCCAGTACATCCTTTGGAAATGGCTAAGAGATCATTCTAATATTACAAAGACTTTCAAACACAGCTAGTGATGTCCTCAACACATGCAGCCACAGTCATCCCTGACTTAAAGGTTGTAAAGCTTCATGTGAGACACAGAGGGCTATGCTGTATCTGGCAGGGGGAAAAACATATTCCCTTCTGTGTGATGGGACAACAGACCCAGGAAGATTTCTGCAATTTATGGGAGAACTATGAAACTCATGCTATTTTCTGATCAAAACACACTGTGGTCGCCACCAATAAGTAAGGTCTCATGATTAAGAGATGTGTAAAAGCAGGCTGGAATGGTTCTTCACAGGCAGGATCTTACGTTGGGGGCAGCAGCCCAGGCTGAGCTTCCAAAGGCTCTTATGGGCCAGGGACAGTGACTGTAGATGTGATGTTTAACACGCCAGACCCATATCCAGGTTAACCCACAGGAAGAGCATGGAGCCAGACAGTGAAATCGCTCAGCATGGCCTCACCAGTGGCGCTGAGCATTCAATTAGGGCCCAGGACACAAGGGGGAGGTCTCAGCTGGACAAAGGTGGTAAGATTAAGGATAATGCTCACAGCCCTGTTTTTAAGAATTATGGTGAACCCAGGATCCAAGCTTCTCATTGCATCCATCTGCACTGGAAATTCTTTTCTCTAAGCGCTGTTTGCAGAGCAATCCCGTTTCTCATTTCCGTGGGAAGCAGCAGCCTGGGGTTTTCACTTGCAGACTCAGAGAGGCTGCAAGAGCCCCCCAAACCTTCGGGCTACACGAGAAACGCTACCTAATAAGCCAGAAGCTTTTCAGCACACTAACAGTTCTGAGCAGCAAACAGCTTCGAAGGTTTAAACCTACAAAAGGAACTGTTTGAGTGTGTGAGAACCAGTGATTAATCCTTCTACCAGCTCAGGGCAAGCACCACAAATAGCAGCTGGTTTTGCAGCAAAATACCACACAGTTCCAGCCCTATCCAGCCCCCAGAATAAGTGCTCTGCCATGTATAGTATTCCCAAAGGCGTCATGCAGTGGCATCAGCATCCCGAGACAGAATAGGAGAAAAACCTGGGAATTTTAAAGAGTATGCAGGAAGTGATACCTTTATATAACTGCACTGAACAACTGCTGGCCATTAAAAGCCCTGATCTCTTCACTACTCGTGTTGAAACCTGCAAAATGTAAATCAAGCCTTTGCGAGACCAACTAAAATAGTGTCTCCCCCAGGGCTCCGCAAATACCATGGTGAAGCCCAAGCTCCTGACACACCCTGAACACCGGCCCTGGAGCCGGAAATGCTCTCCGAATGCCTTAATTACCACTCTCCGAGTTTTTTAATTGCAGCTACACTAGGCAAAGCTTCACATGCATACACCCTGCTTGCTTGCACTTGGTTTTACCATGGTGGTTCCCTAAGGAAAGCAGTGAACCGCAGCCTTGTAAAGTTTTAATGGGATAACTGGCAAACCGAGGGCATCGCTGCGCTGAATAAAACAGAGCAAATGCATCCCAGTGGTATAAACTACCTACCTGATTTAAGTCACATTTTATAGCTCTCCTTTCTGAAGAAAAAACTAACAAAACCTCGTTTTCTGTACTAACTCCAAAAAAGCTCTTCACTGCTACAAACAATGGGCAAGTCAAGCCAGGGCTGAGCACAAGAACTGGCAGCTCGCCTGGGTTTCCTTGTAAATGCCTTCAAATGGCAGTCATGCCCCAAACCACGCTTTGCCGGCAAAGTATATATAACCAAGCATCATTGCTCTCCTCAGAGCCAAATAAAGGACTGAGCGGGTAGAAAAGGGGGAGGGAAAGGAGAAAGGCAATTCATTTCTTAAGCAACCAATAGCTTTCACAAGTCTTTCTTTATTTTATGTATACAAGACACCATCCAGCTTGGTGACATGAGTTGCCAGGCTGGTCTACAGTAAAGATTTCAGGAGCAGACACATTTTTAACAAAGGAAACCAGCAATTTAATCACTCTCCTTGAAAGGCAGCCTCCTAGAGGGCTTCTTCCAGCACCAAACACTGCCCCCTCTTCTGAGGCAATGACAGAGGAGGTAGGAATTGGTCTTTTCTGCCTTCCAGATAGTCCTGAATTCATAGCTGAGGCCACCTGCATCATCAGTCAAGCACATCTGGACACTATCCCCACCGAGATCCAGCAGACAGTCACCTGCCCCAGGAATGCCAGATTTGACTGTTCCAAGCTCACGGGCACTGATAAAAGCATGGCTGCTCTCAGGGGAGATGGAGTCACCCCACCACAGAACAGCCACCAGCATGCTGAGGAGGCTGCCTCTTTGTCAGAGGCACAAAACACTGAGATCACAATAGCTGAAATCAAGCAGCTCTGGCCACAAAGTAAAAATAGTGCGGAAAAATGAAAGGTGGCTCTAGCAGGGCTGGTTGGGAAGGGAATGCAAAGGCACATGTAGAAGTGGATAAAAAGAAGTATAGAAGCAACAGAAAGCACACAGAAATTAGAGCGGCAGAACGAAAAAGTGAGAATCTGCTCTGAAAAATGATACAGCTGAAAAAATGTAAACCTTTGCCCCAGCAAGAGCACCCAGCACCCAAAATACTCTGTGTACCTCCATGCTGTCTCTTGTCCCCTTCTTCCAGTGTTCAATGGAGCATCTTTAACACACAGCTTTCTTTCCGTGTGTCAGGGGTCCAAACAGCAATGCTGTGTCAAGCACAGGCACACAAAACACTGGGGAGAGGCCAGAACTATCCCAACGCTCCCAGGACAAGCAAACAGCACAGACTGTAAAAATAACGTGATACCATGGCTTCAAAAAAGAAGCAGACAACTAACCACATACTGTGAGGCCTTGGCTTCCATCTTCTATTTGAAAGCTGGCACCGCTGCCCCAAAGTTCCTTATTTTGGGAATACATGGGAACGTGGTGGGAGAGCAGTGTTGAAAGAAAAAAAAGACCGGCTGGGTCAAGTCTAAATCAGTAATAATTCTGAGGAAATGGAAAATTGGGGAAGCCGAGGGACACTTTTAAGAAAAGCGGAAGAAAGGACACAGCGGTGCTTTCCCCTCCTCTCACTCACTAACCTGATTATCCAGACACCACCCTGGGAACAGGTTCAGCTCCCCCTTCTCCTGATTTACAGCTTCAAATTCATGTCTCCAGGCCTCTTACTTAGGGGGTCTTAATACCTTCTCATACAAAGAGAAGCAGCTTTTATAACTGCAGATGTTCCCGGTGCAGGGAGTGGTAATTACCCCAATTCCCTTCTCCCCAGGGAACACCCTAACTTCCGGACACCGATCACATCTCCAAACACTCCCAGGATCTGAGCCTTTAACTCAGTAGTAGTGATCTGTGCTCTGTTTTTCTGTATCAGGCTTTGTGCTGGCACCTAGTCCCAAAACAAAAGGTTTTTAAACTTGTTTTGAACCACAAATTGTAAGAAGATTCAAAGAAATCCACATGTTGGCAACAGACCTGCAGTTCTTATTGACCTTTTGCAGGCCCCTCTGAAATGTTAATGCCGTTCTACACGGACTGAACATCGCTGGATGTTAATCAAGATATCTCAAACTGCCAAAAAACTCAGCACAGGGCAGCATGTGCATGAAACCCAGAGTGGATGCAGCTGGTCCTGATCAGGTGCAGTGCAGCACTAACCATTCAGGACACCAATGCTTTCAGAAATGAAGACGATTGCAGCATCAAACAAGGCTACGGGACTGAGCACAGAGCTTAATCCTCAAAGACCAGGCAGAACTAACTGCATAAAAGGGCTTTGTGCCCCAGAATCCCTTTATGTCCTACCGAGTATGTAAATACTTGTCAAGCTCTCTGCCTCTTTCTCTTAGTGACGTCGATAATTAAGTGTCCCACAGACCATGGTGCCTGCGGGCACACAGAACCCAAACGCAGCACCCAGCAGCTCGCTCAAACAAAGATGGGTTGAAGACCTCACATAAGTAGGGAAGAGCACTGCTGAAGAGCAGTTTGGGGCATTTCACACCAAAAAAGGCATTTTCAGTACTCGACAGCTCTTCAGCCTCCCATGAGCTCAGAGAGTCACACAGCACGTGTGGAAAGAACTTAATGCTTTGCTGTCGGTCATCTTAAAACCAACTTCTCCACCATCACCATGCCCACAACAAGCTTCTGATTCTTAAAAGGCTTTATACTAAAAATGCCCTACCCGAAAACCGAACTAGGAAAAAATCAGACCAAAAAAACACCCTCAATTATATCAAAGTCTACCAGGCAGCTGCTGCTTAAAAGTTGTACTCTACTCGAAAAATATGGCAAAGCAAATTCCCAAAGCTCCATGGGCCTGCAAACAAACCCAGAACCCAAGTGAAAGTGTTGCAATGCTACAGTATTTCAAAGATTCAGTTGTTTCCAGCAAAGAAATGTGTGCATTTCTTCAAAGCCCAGGACACAGCACATTGCTCCCAGTACTTCAGAAATGCACTGTTTTTCAAAGAACACCCATATCCACAGGGATGCACAAAGCCAAGGACAGCAGTAATACAGATGGGTCTGTAAGTTTTGCCTTGATAATGAGAATTACAATGATTCTTATTAAAAAAGAAGTTGAGATCAAGTCTTAGCTTTCCAGGAGTCCTGAATAAAAAACCCCCAATGTACAAAGAAAAGAAGATAAAGAGGCCTTAGTAACTACCTCTTCTTATCAGAACAATTAGATACACTTATGTGGTGTATTTGTGTTGAAGCTCCGAACACAAAGAAACACTTTAGGGCAGAGAGGCACTCCAGGCTGCTGCTGCTGCTGCCGCCCAGGGATGTGCTCACCAGGTGACCCCTGGTACAGGACTCATTGCCATCAACTCCGTGCCACCAATGCAGGTGGGAGCTCTCACAAGATCCAGCTCTCCAAGCCCTAAAGCCTTTTTTCCCCTGAATTATTCTGTTAGTGATGCTAAACTTAATGCTCAACAGCTGCTCTCAATTAGAAGCTGTGAATGGCTGCAGTGGGGCTTTCTTTAATTTTAACTTGACTTAATGACATGAGGATATAAGTTGTGGTTTCAACTTTCTGTTGGCCAGCTTGTCTTCCAGTCTAAACAATTACCCTTCCTCCATGTCATGACAGCTCGAACAACTGAATGAACAGAAGAAAAGTTTGTCCACAAACTAAAGCGAAGGCTAAAATACTTTATCCCAAAGGAACCTCTAGGATTGCCAACTGATGAGAAAATTCACCTTCTTTTTGTGACTGGTTGTTACAATTCAGCAGCAGTACTGCCTGTTGACACACCTAACCCACCCAGCAATTAAAGGACAATGCTGCCCCAGGGGTAAGAGGATACACAGCAGATGTGCCCCACAGATTTCCCACAGTGCCTGACACTTTTCAAACCAACATCTCCCACCTGGATCCCAATCTTGTTGGCTGGAAAACTTCACAATCCAGCCTAGGCTTGGCAGCGTTGGGTTACTGGTTGGACTTGATTTTAAAGGTCTTTTCACAGAATAGCTTAGGTTGGAAGCGACTTTAAGCTCATCTCATTCCACCCCCTGCCATGGGCAGGGACACCTTCCACTGTCCCAGGTTGCTCCAAACCCTATTCAACCTGGCCTTGGACACTTCCAGGGATGGGGCAGCCACAGCTTCCCTGGGCACCTGTGCCAGGGCCTCACCACCTTCACAGGGAATAATTTCTTCCTAGTATTTTTCCAACCTAAATGACTCCATGATTCCCGGTGCACAGGGTGGGACATGATCACTGCAACCCGCTCCACTGCCAGCTGCCTCTGGGAGCACAGCCTCTCCTCCCACAAACCAACAGCACCTCCAACAAGACTGCAACGGAGCAACCCCTTCACTATTCACTAGAGAATGCTGAAAATCAAGTTTCCCAAGCACTGTTGAGCCAATGTGAGTAAACCACCAGCTGAGGGGTGAAGAACCAGCACAGGGCCAGACCCCTGGCTGAGGATGTTGCAACACAATCAGGGGGTGCAGCCAGCATTGGTTTAGATCTGGTGAACATGGCTGGGGACCTGCAGAGCAGGGATGTGCTGACACCCCCCAAACCCCAGACTACCCAGGGCCTGGTTATTGACACTCACCCACACAAGGCCCCAGCAGTGCCCAGTGTGCAGGGAGCCTGACAGCCCAGAATCACAGTGGGTCAGGTTGGAATGGACCACTGTGGGTCATCAGGTCCCACCTTCCTGCTCAAGCAGGGTCCTCCCAGAGCACACGGCACAGGATTGTGTCCAGATGGGTCTGGAATATCCCCAGTGAGAGAGACTCCACACCCTCTCTGGTCTCTGTTCCAATGCTTGCTCACTGCACAGGAAAGAAATTCTTTCTCATGTTCAGGTGGAACTTCCTGGGCATCAGTTCCTGCCTGCGGCCTCTTGTCTCATTGCCGGGCCCCAGGGAGCAGAGCCTGGACAGCCTCTGACCTCTCCCTGCAGACAAGGATGAGGTCTGCTCTCAGCCATCTCTTCTCTAAGCTGAACAGCCCCAGCTCCCTCAGCCTTTCCTCGTGAGAGAGATGCTCCAGTCCTTCCATCATCTCCGCAGCCTCTGCTGGACCTGCTCCAGGGGCTCCACATCTGCCCTGGAGCCCAGCCCTGGACACAGCATTCCTGATGTGCCTCAGTAGGGCTGAGCAGAGGGGTAGAATCAGCTCTGGAAGGGCTGGCAATGCTCTCCCTAACGCACCCGAGGACACCACTGCGCCCAGGGCATGCTGCTGGCTCACGGGCAGCTCGCTGCCCACCAGGACCCCCAGATCCTTCTCCGCAGAGCTGCTCTCCAGCAGGTCACGGCCAGCCTGGGCTGGTGCCCGGGGTCACTCTTCCCCCGGTGCCCTCGCCCCCTGCCCGCTCCCTGCGCTTACCCAGGTGCAGGGTGAGGTTGACGGCGGTGGGGTGCTGCACGCCGGCCAGCATGGTGCGGCTCTGCCACCAGGTCGCGTCGGCCGGACTGTTGTAGTCGGTGAGGAAGGCGGCGCCGTGGCTCAGGTGCGGCTGGGCGGCGTCGCAGAGGTGGCAGGACTGCGTGACGCCGGTGACGCCGGTCTGCACGCAGTACTCCTCGGCCGGCGCCCCGCACGTGTGCGTGGCCAGCACCGTAGCGTTGAACGCCGCGTTCACGAACTCGGGCATGCAGCGCTGCGCCCGCCCGCTCCGCTCCTCCGCGCACTCGTCCATGGCGCCGCCACACCGCGCGGGCACCCACAGCCACAGCACCCACAGCCACAGCGCCCGGCGCTCGCCGCCGCCCCCCATGGCGGGGCTG
>VZRL01003444.1:177806-223199 GCA_013397895.1 Origma solitaria | reverse complement strand
GCGGAGTCCCGCGGCGGAGCGGGGCCGAGGCCGCCCCCGCCTCGCGGAATGCGCCGGCTTAAAGCGGCCATGGCGGCGGTGGGGCCGCTCCGCCGCGGGGGCAGGGCTCTTGGCCTCGCCCTCACGGCAGCGCGGGAATCGCCGCGGGAGTGACTGCGGCAGAGTGCCGGGCCCGTCAGCGCCTCCGCCCCGGCACAGCCCGCAAAGCTGCCCCTGTCACACAGCCACAGCATCATTCCGCGTGGAAAAGACCTCCGGGACCATCGAGTGCAACCTTTCACCGATCCCTGCCGTGTAAACCAGGCCAGAGCCCCGAGTGCCGCAGCGAGTCCTTCCTTGGACGCCTCCAGGGATGGGGACTCCAACACCCCCCTGGGCAGCCCCTTTCACTGTCTAATCACCCTTTCTATGACGAAATTCTTCCTAATGTTCAACCTGAACCTTCCCTGCTCAGCACAGGACTGTGTCCTCTTATCCTGTCACTTGTTTACTGGGATAAGGCTCTGACCCCCCCTGGCTCCCCTTCCCTCCTGTCAGGGCCTTGTGCAGAGCCAGAAGGTCTCCCTGAGCCACCTTTTCCCAGCTCCCTCAGCCCTCCTGGTACTCCAGACCCTTCCTCTGCTGTGTTCCTTCTCCGAACACACTCCAGCCCCTCAAAGTCCTTCCTGGACACAGCACTCAAGGTACCTCAACAGTGCAGAGTATAGGGGAAGATCACTCCCCTGGTTCTGCTGGTCTCACTATTTCTGATTCCAGGTGCCATTGGCCTTCTTGCCCACCTAGGCACACGCTAGCTCATGTTCAGCCAGCTGTCGACCACCACCCCCAGGTCCTTTCTTCATTTAAATGCTTTTCATAGGGGAAAAAGAAAAGGAAGTTTCTTGATTGCAGGTTGCCAGCTGGGCTGTGCCAAACCTGGATGATTTGTGCCATCCAAGGGCATGATCTGAAGCAGATCTGAGGGGACCCGCCTCAGCTGCTGTAGTTTTTAATGAACTTTTGGTTATTTCCCTAGCTTAACCCAGATTTCTCTTGCTGAGAGGTATCAGCTCTGTTAGAGCTGGCCATAGACTGCATTACGGCTTTTGGCTATCATAAGATCTCCCCACAACTTTTCGGGTTGAGAAACTGTGTAAAGATTGTGTAAAATCCAGGAATCCTGTAAAGCCAAAATGTCTGTGCCCGTGGCCATCACTGGACTTGACGACCCTTTAAAGGTCCCTTCCAACTCAAACCATTCTATGAATCTGTAAGACTGCTTTTACAGGAGAAAGTGCCTCCAGAAGCCTGCTCAGTAAACAGGAAACTACTCCTCCAGACAAAATTGATAGGGAGTCAAGGAAAGGCTTTGTAAACATGCTTGTATCTCGAGAAAGCCTGAACACAGCCTGTGGCTGAAAGAACTGAAAAAATACAGTCTGTTCTGGGAAAAAATGCACATTGTTGTTTTAAAGTAAACACATGTATCCTACAGAAACCCTTGCATTAAGAGCCTAAGCCGGACTGTTCACAAGGTCTGCACAGCACATACTGCTCAGCAAGCCTGGAAATTATCCTGCTGCTGGAGATGTTTTTGTTACATGTGGGGCTGCACATGAGTGTGGTGATTCCCCTTTTTGCCTCCCCACAGAGTGTTAACCTGGCCGTGGTGACAATGTCTGTGCCGAGGGTTCCCTGTCACCCCAGCACACAGTCACCTCGGCCTCGCTATTGTTCTGCCTGGGATGACACATCTCCAGCGGAAAGTTGGATTTCCGCCGCTTCCCCCACTTTTCCTCCTTTTCTGAAAACAAGCCGTCTGCTGTGAAAGCAGTGCTGAGCTGATGCCATCAGGGCAGAAGCCCTGAAAACAATGCGCTGGTGGAGCTCAGGTTCAGCAACAGCCTGGCTGAGAGTGGACACGGCGGGACAGGCAGCGAGGAAGGCACATGGAGCAGCTCCTTGCCAAGAGGAAGGATTAGGATGGAGGTAAGATGGCAGGGACTCCAAGCAGGATCAAAGGGTGTTGCCATAAATCCCTATCAGTGGCACAGTGAGATCATCTGTGCACATGCGGAAGGTTCCCATAGATAATGGAAAAAATGCAGCTGCACAAAACATTCTTGGGTTTAAAGATATCAGTCTTAGTACCTAAACCAAATAATTTACTTGAGATTTTTAACTATTCAGTTTCCAAAATTTTAAAGTACCAATGTAGGACCATGCTCCACAGTTTATGTGAAGTCCACCCTGACATTTTCATGGTACTGAATCTAATAAATGCTGACAAAAATATATTTGCTGATATTTACTATTTGCCATCAAAACCCACTTCATACTCTTAATGTAATTTCACCTTAACATACATATTTAAAACACTCCAACAGATCAAGTGATGAAGTTATATTTCATTCAGTAAACCCACACCCATTTAACTGAAACCAGAATTAAATCTCATATCCCTGTGAAGACATGATTTGTGCTTTCCTTTTCATATCTTACCTACTGAAATAACCTATCAAAGCATTGCCCCTTAAACCCATTTTCTTCCCAACACAGAAAAAAAAGCATCCTCGTGTAAAATAACTGTGCCTTAAAACACAGAACACGGAGAACTTCTGTGACTTTGCAATGCTTATGGGGTGAATAATAATAAGAATGCATTGGTAAATGAATTGTTACAACTGGCAACTCCCCTGGTGCAGAGTGAGTCAGCCTGTGTGGCAGGAGTGGCCTGGAAGGAAGGAGGGACTGTTTGATAGGATGGGCGCCTACTGTTATCCAGCTGTAAAATACGAGTATTTGTGGATAAGGTTCATGACTGTGCTGGGCTCAGACACAGTAAGTTAATAGTTACTGTAAGTTAGCTGTCGAAATGGGTATGTTCTTACTTCAGTTCTCTTTTGAAGTACACAGATCAGGTTAAATGATTGAGAACAAGTGGGGAGAGACTAAGAACACAGAGAAGGTTGCAAAAAAAGGAAAAGCAACATAAAAACCTGATAGGAAACAGCTTTTATAAAAGCAACTCTTACAGGAAATTCTGTCAGCTCTCAGAAGGCCAGAACTCCCAAGGCTGGCAGTCTCACTCTTAGAATAGACCCCTTATGGAAAAAAAAAAAAAAAAAAAAAAAAGAAAAGAAAAGGAAAAGCTGTGTTTTCTTTCCTTTTGATAAAAAAAAAAGAAACAATGTGGTGTGTGCCCACAAGCAAGTTGAAGGAATTAATTAAGAGCACTGTTGCCCTCTGTCCTTCTACAGCAGCTCAAAACAAGTGCTAGCACACCTATGCACCAAGATTTTTGACCCATTTGGGGCTTAGGAGGTCCAGAATGTTTTTAGCAAGAGTCATGGGGCAGCACTCATTTTAATTTTCAGTCTTTCCAGACTGATTTCGCATCAGCATTTGTTCAAGGACAATATGTGTGCATATAGGAAAGGAAACTGCTAAGGAAAACGTCAGAAATTTCAGACTGTGATAGCAGACCTTGGTTGCTCCATGTGTGTCAGTTATTAAAACAGGTAAAAGTAACCCCCACAGAGAAAAACCCCTGCACTTGCTAATAAAAGTAAATAGATAGTTTTAGGATCCACAGATTAAATCTGTTGTACACCCCGAAATTTCATCACACAGATGTCAGTTTACTCTAAAAAATAAAGGACAGAAAAGCCCTGTGCTCACCATCAGCCTCATAGAGTTATCAGCCAGTGGAGGAGCCACCCGTGCAAGCTTAGGAAATGTCACTTGCCATAATCTGGCTGGTTTGGGCAATATAAGAAGAAGTGTCCAGCAGCTCCTGCCCTGCTCTCTGTCATGCAGGGGCTTCCCACCGGCCCCACCGCTTTTCTCAGCAGACACAATCAAAACAACAGTAATCGCAGCAGACATCCAGCCCCTGGCCACCAAACAGCCAAAAAGACTTAAAAGAAAGCAAGTGAGTCAGCAGATCCACCAAAGAGTCATTGTAGAAGAGTCAAAATTAAGAAAGGCTGGGTGACTAAATTCAGATGCTTTTACAGGTGGATGCAAAAAGAAACCTCTCTGCAGTCTCCAATAGTGCACTGAGGAGAAGCACAGCATAGGATTGACATCACAATGTGTGAGATATGCAATCTTGTATTAAAATAGGGCTTAAAGCCATCCTTCTTAGGAGAAATTCTTCCACAGTCAAAGACACGTGTGAAGGGAACGTGAAATTGTTTGGTAAATAGCCTGAGGTATTTACCAAATATCAAATTCTGTTCAAATACAGAATAAGTCAGACAATCATACTGGTTACTAAATATTCATATCTCATCGTGATTTTATGGAAGCAGAAAGTTACTGTAATGTTATTAACAGAACTGAAAAACAGAGCTATTAGCCATGAAAGCAGAAGGTGTTTCATAAAGTGGGTTATTTAGGTATGACTTTCTTCATTGCTCTTTTGCAGAATGTCCTAAAAAATCTTGTACAGCAACTGTGGGTAGTTGCTGTAAAGGTGAATAACAATGTATCTCTGAATCTGTTCATGTGAGGTAAACTGCTTCTTTACAAGTTTCTGCAAACCCTGGAGAAATTAAAGATGTAAGTGGATTATTTTATTGCTTTTCTCAAGTGGATCTGGGATGTAGCCTCATTTTCTCTTCTTAATAGTGGTAATGTTGGGAAAAAAAGTGCTAAAACAAAAATAAAACATGAAAGGCCTGTGCAGCTTTTCATCTTCCTATTATGGATTCAAACACAGCCCATCCTTTTAACTTTTTTCATGTATATGAAGTGAATTTGTAATCTCTTATTCCTAGCAGATAAGATTTGTATATATTATCTTTGCTCTCTGCTTTTATTCTGCCGTGTAGCCCTGTGCTGAATTTAATCAAACACATCTTACAGTCTACATCAGACCGCGGCAGTTACATCAGGACCCGAGCCAACCCAAACTATACTCCCTTCCCCTCTGCAAGCCCTCCCCTCGCCTGGCCCATGGAGAAGGAGACGTGCATGGAAGGTGCATTCAGCCCTGAAACATCCAATGAGGCTCTTGGAGAAGTGATGTTCCTCAGCCTTTCTTTTCCCTTCCCATCCCTTCTCCCTCCCATTCTCAGGCAGTACATCAGCATTGCATAGATGAAAGTGCACATGGGGAATTGATTAGATTTATTTCTGTACAGTATTAAATTTATAGTGTAGAGACTCTAAATTCTCTGAGAATTTAGCAATCATCATCCTTGCACTACAGGGTCCACTGGTGGGTTCTCTGCCACCAAAAAACTCCAGCAATATTTAGGTTTCCAACATGCCAATGAAGTTTTCTTTGTAAAGAGCAGAACTCCTTTACCCAAATCCATTTGGATAATGCCAGAGTCCTTCACTGACTTGCTTAGCTACACAAATCCTTCGCATGCATGAGCTGGGGCTGTTTACTCTACACCAAAACATTCTCAGTGAAGCTGTCTTCCAAGCCTGATAAAATGCACCTGAGAAAGTCATGTGTGTGTTGGAGGTGGTCATGGGTACCTCACCACAATGAAATTGTTTGGCACACACAAAGCCTGCTTGGCTTTCCAGCAGAATTCCCAAGATTGTTTCAACAGAAAGCTGGATTATTTCTTTTGCACAGTAAGCACAGGGATGAAATTTCATCCCCTTCAGTTATTTAGAATTTATGGTCACAACCTGTCTTTTCATGGCATCATCTGATGATCAGTCTTGCCATGACTGTAATTTCATCAGCAGTGAATTGTGGTATTCTACCATTTGTAAAACCCTTCATTTCTTCATACATGATGGCTATTGAGAATGAATCATTTGTAAAACCCTT
The DNA here is from genome assembly GCA_013397895.1 of Origma solitaria. Classification (NCBI taxonomy): domain Eukaryota; kingdom Metazoa; phylum Chordata; class Aves; order Passeriformes; family Acanthizidae; genus Origma; species Origma solitaria. The sequence goes on along the minus strand of VZRL01003444.1, from coordinate 217,420 downwards.
GATTCCTTCATACATGATGGCTATTGAGAATGAATCATTTGTAAAACCCTTGATTCCTTCATACATGATGGCTATTGAGAACAACCTTGGTTCTAGTGTCTCCCTCATTACAAGAGCTCACCTTTGTCAGCCTGATGTTCTTTAAGCCTAGTTTTCATGAACTTTGCTTTTCAAAAACAAAAGAAAAAAGGCAGTCTCTGAGAAACTTAATCTTCTTTTAAATCTTTCTTTTTCCTATAAAAAACCTGTAATGCCTTGTATACTTTATGTTCTTAGCCTAAGATCTCTCTTAGCCATTGGACTCATCCAAGGTCAGCTCAACCATGCAATGGAGAAGGCATTCAAAGAAGTGTTCAAGATCAGGCTGGGCAGGGCTCTGAACCACCTGATCCAATGTCCCTGCTCACTGCAGGGGGGTTGGACTAGATGGCCTAAAGTTCCCTTCCAACTCAAACCACCCTGTGCTTCTCTGACAGTGGATTGAGAAGGTCAGCCTCTCGTTGAATGAGCAGAGCTCGTGTTTCTCCTGCTAAATAAATCATCTGTGTTGATGAGCAAGTTGCAGTTTGGTTTGTTGTTATGCCAGAAGAGTTAAACCTGGATTCTCAGCTGGAGGCTGGGAACACTAACATGTAATTTTGGGATCTGGAGATCACTGATCTGCCCCAAACTGCTTGTCCCTCCCCACAAGTCTCCTCAACAGCTTGTCTCTGCTCAACATGGATTTAAGGGAGAGCTGCTTCCCTGACGCGTGACGGGGACGATACAGTGAAGGGTGAACAGCTTCAAGGAATCTGACCTACAGGGCTGCTTTTGGGATACATACCCCATGTCCTTGACTGTCTGTCAGTGTGTCCCAGCTCCAGCCTTGGTACCCCCAGCTCTCTACATCTTCCCCTGCATCACTCTGTTGATGGTCAGACAATCACCAGTTGAGAGGACAGAAGAGACATTCTCTGAACTCAAAGCCCCCCTGCCACTAAAGACTAAATAGACAAAAGAAACCATTGAGGGAAAGTCTGTTTGGTCTCTGTAGACAAGAACCAAAATTGAAAAAAAAAAAATACTTGGAATGAACAGAATCTCCTGAGAATATAGCTACTAGTTCTACAGAGTCTCTGCAAAACTACAGAGCATACATGGACTGCAATTTTGAGACGTGTCTAACTCAGCTATCCTTAGGTAGATGCTTGCAAGAGCACTGGAAGCTTTTTTTGACATCAGTACCACCCCCATATCAAATTGCTGTTCAGAATGATACCGTGAAATACATACAGTGGCTTTGATATAAATTGCATGTGCAAAATAAAAGAAAGCACTTAATTTACTATTAATCCTGATCCATAAGGCAAAGTGCAGGAACCTCATTCATTGGGAGGAACTGAATTCCTGTTTCCATCTGTGTCCCTCATTTTTTTATAATAAGAGAATTTATCCTCCTGGTTTGAAGCATGCAAAATGCTGTGTAAACACTCATATGGCTACTTAGAGATTATTAAAGCAAGGAGGAAAATTAAGATTGTTAGGAAAGGAAATTATATATTTAAACTCATCACTGCATACCATAAACACTGGGAAAATGTATAAAATGCATTATAAATAGGCTGTTTTCTGCTAAAGTCTCATTTTTTTTCCTCTTGAAGTTCCACTGGCAAACTACCTAAGGAGGAGATTTAAAAATTATTCTTCTCATTAAAATAAGAGCTCAGTAGGCAAGAAAAACAGGTTTCATAGCTGTAAGCTGCATTTTGCTTTCTGGCAATCTCAGTGTGCTGCCCACATTTTCATCCCTGACACTCAGTTCATGGAAATATCAGAGGAACAAAGGCAGGTGTTCAACAAAATGGAGTGGTTGCAAAGGGATGGGAAATTCTAAACCCTGTATCCTGTTCTTTTACTTGTCAGATCTCTAAAGAATAGGAAATCTCTAGCTTCTGCAACTTTATTAATTTTTTCTATTTTGGAGCTCACGAAAATTTTTACATCACGCACTTAATTATATAAAAAGCATTATATTAATTGTATTAAAAGGATTTATCCAAGTAGATCAACTGCAACATTCATCTTTGATACAGTAATTTACCTCCAGCTATAAGCCCTTATTTTAAAATCACATGAAGAAGCAAAATCAAGATGTAGCATGTTGATTTATTAAACAATGATTTGTAATTGTTTGTGATGGAGTTAACTTACAATGAACACCAGGGGAGGTTGCAGAGGAGAGCCTCCATCTTTATAGGATGGCAATGTCAATCTCTTCTGCTCCTGTTTTCTCACAAAGATTCAGATTCCTGTCAATGAAAGGTATTTTAATTATCATTGAATCAATATTGGAGATTTTGGATACTACTTTAAATCACAGAATGCTCTTTAAAATAGCGTCTCACTGTGACTGCCCAGTGTTTTTTTAACCTAGAATGCAGTTTATGTTGGTCTACTTTTTGACTTGAGTTGTTCTCAAAACATATTTCACACCTCCCCATCAGCCCCTGGCTTGTGGCAACCAAGTTTTTGCCACCTGAACTGTTTGACTTCAAAGGTTAAGAAAACAAAAAGGCTCTAGAACATAAACATCTTTATGCAGCAATACATACCTAGCATACCATTGCCACCAATGCTTCAGTGTGACTCCCAGAGCTCCAAATCATATTGGAAACTTTATACATGTTTGTCCTGCATTTTCCTATAGTTAAAATTAAGAAATATCCCTGGGTGTGCCCATGAGCAGGGAAGGCAATGCTACTGATTCAATAGTGATTTAGCTGACACCACCGGATAACAGTTGTAGTAATTTTATACCCTTGTTTTGGGGGCTTTACAAATCCACAAAAATATTCTGCTTCTCCCTCATTTTGCTGAACTACCTGTGCTGCTGCTTACAATCAAGTTGGTCACGCAACAGGTAAATTTGATTTAATGAGTTTTGCCAGCACCACCTTCAGGGTTACTTCCTATTAATTTAGACAAATATAAATGTAATTCCCCACCCAGTACTTGAAAGCATCATAAGCTTCCAGGAAATCATCAAGAGCTCTTTTCAGCTCACCTAAACTTGGGAAGTGCCAAGGCCAGGATGGGTGAGCGTGGAGCAACCTGGTCTAGGGAGGGTGTCCCTGCCCATGGCAGGTGGAAAAAGAGGAGCTTTAAGGGCCTTTCCAACCGAAACTATTCTGGGATTTTATGATTCTATTAAAATATTTAAAGATTTCTTTCTTTTTTTGCCCTACCTTGTGTTTGTGTCTTCCAGCCGTTCTTTGCTCTGCCTGGATATGAGGCCGTAAGTCCCAAAGGAGCTAAGCAGCAGGAGACTTTTCTGGTTTGTTTACCTGTGGAACTCAGGCTGGAAAGCTTTTACTCATTTTCACCTCATCTGCAGCACACCTGTGGACAAGTACAGGCATCCCCTGTTTTAACAAATTCCATTTCTCAGGACAAGAGTCAACAACAACTTTTCCCTTACTGGAAGCCGCATGGCCAGGTCCCGGTTTAGCAACATCTGGCTTTCCAAACAGAGAAAACAGAATGAACAACGCAGCACAAACAATTGACACATGACTTTGTGAGTCCCTTGAAGTGTATAGCAGACATTCAGCATTTTTCTCATACTGAACCCAAGTACTCTCACTCACATTCCCTTCCAGGTCACAGTTGGGATGGCAGATGTTCTCCCAGTATGTTACTCTCCTCGCATCCTGTGGTAGGGATTGCCAATTTCTTCAGGTTCCAGAGTGCAAAGTGGAGTTAGCTCAATGGAGCAATTGTTCATCCCACGACAAATTACATGAGGTGATTTTACAGCTTCTCTTGGACTCTTCATTCGGGGAAGCTGAAATGTGAAGAGGTGGAGGGCAGACCTGGTGGAACAAAGCAAGAGGTGCATGCAGTTGCTCTCAGTAAAGATGCCTCCTGCTGTCCTGCATGGCTGGAAGGGCTCTAGAAATAAATAGTTCATGCTCGTTATTAGGTCATTAACATGTCATTAATCCTTTTTGCTGTATATTCAGGGCATTTGGGGACTCATCAATGCTAGTTCTCTATAAATTGATTAGTGTGATCAACTGCAACAGACCAAGTTTTTTGGTAGGTAAGACACGTACAGGTTTATCCTGAGACATTCCAAAACAATTTTAATAGGGTTGTAACAGAAAGAAAACACTTGATGAACTGTACTGATAACAACTGCTATTGTCCAGCTGAGTATCTCGAGTAATGACAATTTGGTATGTGTTGTAGGAGTAGCTTAGAAAAGGAGCAGTGAGCTAATAGATAGGTTGTGTCCTTGTCCTGTCTGGAACTGGACATACTCCAGTCCTCACGACAAGGGTAATAACCAGTTGTCTTTTTTGCTGTTGTCCTAGCCTAATCCATAATGCTCTTTCAAACCTTGAAGCTGTATGATGCCACCAAGATGCTTCCAAGCATGTTACAGTTTCTGTACACCATAACTAACTTCCTCTTTGTTCACATTTCCTGGAGCTGGTGGAGCTGGAATTCTCCAGTGAATTGATAGTTTGAGGAAAGATAACCAGGGATGGCATGGCACAAGCACCCTTGGTAGGTATGGGCAGTCCCGGAGCCATCGAGAGGCAGAACTCACCTCTGTACCGGTCCTAAAATAGGAAAATGCCGCCTGGTTAATACAAGAGCAGAGCAGAGCACTTGTGGAGATAACTTCCCTCTTCCCTGGCTCTCTCTCCCACGTGTCCCTGATGCTGTCTGTGATGATCCATATCCTGACAATCCATGATTACTCACATTAGGCCAATGACCTCTGCAGTGTATTTAACAGAACAGGATTTCACTAAGGGTCTCTCTCAGTGAGGGAAGTTATCGTACCCTGGGATAAAATGAGCATTACCAAGCACAGGGTGGAGATTCTTTTTTCTTAGAAAGACAACTAATGTTCTCTTTTAAGACTTCTCTTATGTAAACACTTTCAGCTCCCGATTCAGCTTCTCTTGAAGGCTGAAGTCTTTTTGTTAGACCTATTTTGGCCTTAGATACTTTTGTGACCACTTTGAACTCTCTCCAAATTTTTAACAGTGTAAAATGCTGGATGTGAGATTTGGGTACATTTTAGAAGTAATCTTTCCATTAGGATACACAGAAATAATATAAATATTTTTATACACACATCTTTGCAGCCACCATGTGTTCAGGTCTTTTTCTTCCCTTATTCATTTACAATGATTTTTATGCTTTATTCAGAGCATGCTTTCTGCAGATGTGATTTGATGAAACTTGCTTTCCTGACAAAGACCATTTACATTTACAAATCAGACCTGAGTCCATAATTAAGTTTACAGTAACTCCTTCTCCACGGGTCTCTTCTGGAGAGTCTCTACTCAGTTTGAAGGTCACCTTTATTGAGGCTGAACCTGGAAATCTTCAGCCTGAAAGCTCCATGGAAGCTGGAAGCAAAGTAAGTTACATAGTGTGGGAAAGCCAAGTAAGTTACTTGCATTGTTTAGACAACTTTGGATATAAGAAATCACAGGCAACAAGGGAAGGAGCCATCCTTTAAAAAGCAAATGTGGAAACCTGCATGCGGGACAGCTTCAGTGCTCTTTGTTGCTCACTTGTAGATGTTGGTTTCTATGGCTACCTGATGTAGCCATTCTTTTTATATTTTTCTTTTATATTTTCTTTATATTCTTTCATATTTTCTTTTTCTTTTTTTATATTTTTGAGTCTGGAAGAGTATTCTACCTGGAAAGGATTGCAGAAGGATACGATGCTGTTCTCACAAACGCTGATTTTTAGTTTACGTTACAGACCATTTATTTAAGCGGCTTTGTGAGCTGAATCACAAGATCGTACAGCTATGTCCATCTCTCTGGTTCTTCGTGTGCCTGCCCATGTTAATGTCCCATTTCTCAGAAGCTTCTCTGGCTCAGCTGACCTCGTGTAGAAATGTCTATCAACCTGTAGTTGCTCCATCGTTGGCTGCACAGGAATCTCTGCCCTTAGTCTCCTCACTCCAGCTGTGTGTCTTCTTCCCACCTTACTCTTGTTATTCCAGAGGCATTGTTCCATGTTGCTTTACTATTCTCAGTGCATGGCGTTTTTAAGGCTATAGCAATTTATCTCAAGAGCTGACAGGACGTTTTAAAATATCTTTTTCGTCAAAAATGTCAAGTAGGCAACATTGGCATGGATCCTGATGACTCTCGTGATTGAGAGCCATTCAGGGAGATAAAGGTTTTTGTAACATTGGCTTTGTCCCAGTGATAAATTTAAAGTGACACTTCAAAGTCACTTTACAGTCACTTAAAGGGACACAATCAGTCTGAATCCCAGAGATGTTTCTTTGGAAAAAAAAAATTAAAACTAAATTGTTTTAAAATTTTGTCAAGTACATGTGACCGGGAACACTCAGACCCAGAACTTCTGGGTTTTTAAAAACTTATTCTTGGACTTTGTCCTGAGTGAGGGAAGAAAAAGAAATCTTAATCTGAAGCTCTTGAGAGCCTGAAAACGCTTTCACATTCAGCTGTTGATTTGCTTTGCTTATTGGTGCTGCACCCTTTGAATAAGATTATCAAACAGCAGCCTGCAACTTGTAAGCTGATGTTTCTGCTCAGGGTTTGGCTTTGTTTTCCTCTTTATGTATTTCAGCAAGCTTCAAAACTTGCAAAGCCTCAAAGCAGAGCAGACCAGGGCCCTACAGCACCCTCTGCTCATCTGTTTAATAGAGGTGTTGCTGTTTTGGGGACAAACTGATATTAAAGGTAGAGACTTGCTCTGATTCTCCCATTGTCTGGTGATGATGGTGATCCTTAGCAGTAATTAGCATGTGCAGAGGAACATCTTTCTGCATGATTTATCCTAAAAATAAATTTATCCTTGGTTTGATTTATCATCAAACCAGGATCAGTATGTGTTGCACTTTCAACTTTTACTTAATATCCATCTCCTGGTGTAGATGCTTTGTGACCCATTGCCAGTGTGATTGTGTGAACACAGGCATTGCTACAGAAAACAAGGAAAAGCCTTTGGAAGCAAAGTTATCTTTGTTTATATAACAAACGTATCTTCCATAACTGATGCACTAGAGATGTTCTGGAGGCTGACAGCCTCTCCAGTGCCTCTCCCAGGACAGGAAAGTTTCAAGTTCCTGGGCAAGCCCTTGGCAGGGCACTGTTTGTCTCTGCTGCAGGCAGGATTGGTGCAGGATGAAGATGCCGACCCACTGCTGTCTGGTTTTGTTCTGTTCTTTTTGGTCAGCATGGCTTAGCCCTCTTTCCTTCACTGCCCTTGCTCATCTTCCTGAGCAGCACAGCAGGGCCCATTGGGCTTCTGCTGGCCTCGCACAAGAGCATCTCTCCCCCATGGCTGCACCACAGCTGGCCCCTACAGACACAGCTGGGGGATTTTTTACCCTCTCTTCTCTCTCTCTCTCCTCTTGTGGCAGACTGCGGCCATGCCCAAAGGACGAGCAAGCTAAATTGCATTCCTGAAGCATTGCTGAGCCTCCCATGAGCAGCCTGTCAGCTCCACTAGCCAAAGCAAATGCCTGCACTAGCCCTCAGGGAAGGGAATGGACCATTTCATGGCAGCTGTGAAAGGTCACGGAGTAAACACCAGTGCTACTGCTCATCTGCTCTGCCAGTGATCCAAGAGCTTGGATGTGAGCGTGGTTTGTGTGAGAGCCAGCGGTTCAAAGTGCTCTCCTGCCTTTGTGAGACTCACATTACAAACTAGAGAATGAGCAACATTTAATTCATTAATTTGGGTTGGTTCTATCCAGTGGTTATTCCATTTGAGATGGGTCTTGAGACCTGTAACACTTGAAAACTTTTGTTTTAAAATACACATTCTGCCTTTCCTGCATAAATCCATGCAAGGCCCAGGACTTTTGGGCTTGCTTTGTTTATAAGCATGGGGGAATTCCAGGAGATTATAAAAATCTAAAAGTCTACAGTTGTCTCACATTCAGGGATGTACTAGAAAACTTCTCATTTGGCTTCCCTTAAGAACAAAGCCAGGCAGTTTCCATTGCTGTGCTTATTTTTGTATTATGAGTTTAATAGCCCTTTCCTTCTGCCTCCGCAGTGGTTTTTGCAGAGTGATTATGGATTCTCACTTTCTTCAGCTTTATCTCTGCAGGGATGTATTTGGGAGAGCCTTGGAACAGCCAATAATGCAACTGGATCTCAAATTCTTCTGTTTAAGAGAGTTTTGCTTATTTTGTGTGCAACTGACTGTGTTCTGCAGTAGAACAGATAAGTTTTACTGTCCTGGAATGCTTCTTGCTCTTCCCTTTCCCCCATAAATGATAGTTATGCCAGGATTTTATCTCATCTGGTTTTATTTTTTTGCAGTCTTCCCATATTAGGAAAATTATTTGCAAGCTTTTATATGTCAGCTAAAAAAAAAAAGAAAAAAAAAAAAGACAACTTTTTCCCGCTCTCTGTGGCTGTTGTATCCCCTTACCACGATGTGATGATACCCTTTGCATTCTTCAGTCGCATCATTTGGAGGGGCTGGGATGGCGACGGAATTTGAAATAGTCAGCTCTGGTTGAGGACCTCCTCATGCTGCAGCGGGTCCCATGTTAAAAATACCTGGAAACCTGTAAGATCTGGTGTTTGGAGTGGATTAATTAGCAAAGTAAGCAAAGTAATGTTAAAGAAGAACTGGCAGCTGGAGAAGCTGATAAATACAGGAAAAAGTGACCTAGTCAGGTTCTCCAAAGTGCTGAAGATGTGGAGGAACTATGTCTCTGGCAATTCTTCTGAGTCATCAGCTACCTGAAAATTTAGGGGAAAAATAAGAAGAAAAGAAGAGTAAAAATTCCAAGGTACATTTGACACTTTCAAAATGGACTCTTGTTAACAAGTGCCCAGATCTATAAAAAAATGCATTTTTTAATCAGATGTCTGCTTTAACACAGAGCCTGCATGGTACCCACTGAATGTTCCATTGATTTATTACCATCTTCACTTATTTTCCATAAATAAATCTTATATTCATTACAATACTACATATAATTAACGTTTCCAGCATCATCTCTCTGTAGTTTTCAGATGACAGTGAAATGTATCCTTCCACCACTTCTGGTGAGCAGGATGCTTTTGCCATCATAAGGATTAGAGTAAAAATGGTTCCATGGGAAAGAAGATTGTCTGGGTTGAATAGTCTGGGCCTTGTTTTCCAGGTTATTTAGCACTTTGTAAGTACTCTGAAATTGCAGTTTTCCATGGGATAACATGCAAGTGACTTGCACATTGCATACACAATATAAATTATGTACAATTATTGGGGAATTGGATTAAATCTGTTGGGAATTATATGGAAAATTTGGAAGTGTCAGGGAGAAAAATCTCTCATGTAAATAAGCATATCAATTCCTTAATTATGACTTGAGTCATTATGTACCAGAAATATTTTATATTTTAAGGGGAGGTCATGGGGCAGAAATATATTGGGAAAAATATTCTATTTAGTGTCTGGCACAGTGTAATAAAAGAATTTTGCTTTTTAATGTAATATATCCTTGTATTAGATAACATACTGTATTTTAGTCATAACTTTTATATTCATGACCTTTAGTTGTCCTGAGATTTCTGAGCTCTGATCAGCACCTGGTCTTTAGGAATCTTTTCTTTCACCTTGGTGCCTTAAATTCATCTTCAGCTGGACTAGGGGAACTCCTCATGTCAAAGCCTACCCTCCCTCCCACTGCAGATGCTCATCCCATACCAGCCAAGCTCGTACTTCAGACAGTGCTAGATTTCTGAGTTCACTCCAAGATTTAAAAAAAATTAAAGTCTCTAATGGTGCCTTGGAAAATATGACATCACTGGGAGTTTCTCACAGAACTTTCTGTTCTGGGACCATCCAGGAGGCCATGCTTGTACATGGCTGTACAGTTCCCACCGTGCAAATTTGGGTCATCCGAACTCCTCAAATTCTTTCTTGCCACCAAATCCCAGAACTGCTCAGGCCTGCAGAACAAAGGGGTGAAAAGTAGAGGGAAGCAGAAAAGAGATGTAGGAAATTCTTCAGGAAGGTCACTTATCAGTGCATGCAATGAGCAGAGTCCCTGTGTGGGAAAGCATAAAATTAATCCCCCAATAAACCTACCATGAAATGGTGATCTGGGTTATACGATATTCAAACTCCATCAAAGAATTTTGGTCCTATCTATTTGTCAAACAACTGAGCAGCTGAGCACAAAATGAGTAACAACTGAAGTGGTTGTTGTGCTGGAATTACACACGAAGCGAAAAATTACTAAGGTGCTTTACGACAAGCAACATCATCAAAACAAACAAACAAACAAAACTTTTCTTGAAAAGAGGTATCTTTTCTTCCGCCTTGGAATCCTTCCTAAACTCTTGGGTACCACCTACCACAGTTTTTTTCAGGGCTGGTAGGGCTTGGTAAGACTTTTCAAGGCCAGGTTGGGCAGGGCTTTCAGCAGCCTGGGCACGGAAGGTGTCCTCACCCACAGTGGGATGGGATGAGCTTTAAGGTCCCTTCCAACCCAAACTACTCTGTGATTCTGTAATTTATGACTGGACCTTTGACTTTCTGTTCTCCATCCATAGGTAGCAATTTTGGGCCATCATTATAGCAATAGAGCCAGATGATTTTGTTTACTGATACTATTATTCTTTCTGCTCACCATAATTGAGATTTTCTTTTTCTGTCCTTGCCTTCTTTGGAAAGTGCACTGATGCAGTTGAGATCTCTTACTCTCTCCCAAAACACCTAGGTGGCTACTAATTCCTTTAGTAGAAGGTAGGAGGGAAAGTGAGGAAATAAATACACATCAGGCACTGACTACAGGTCAGGAGTTGAGATATGCATGAAACCAGTAGTTATGGGAAAAAACCCCAGTTCTTTGTGTATTTTCCAGTATAGTCTTTCTGAACATCTCTTTGCAGATGGCAGGAGGAAAACTTGGAGTTCTCTAATACAGTCCTGGTATCTAAAACCTCTCTGCAAAAGGAACTGACTGCAGGAAACAGGGCAGGGCAGATTTATAGACTGCTCTTAAATTGGAAACTTTCCTTTTGCTTTTTTTTGTAGTTGCTCAAATGTAGGAAGTGGTGCTCAACTCTCCCCTGTGAGGTGAAAGATTTTCCTACAGACCCTCCATTTCAGCAACATAATTTAAACGTGGCTTTAGTAAACTGTTGCAGTGGAGACCATGAGGTCATTTTCCCAGGGGAACATGAGGCTGTAAACTTATCCCTGTTAACTAAACACATTATTACTGGGCCTTAGTATTGTGTTCTCTTTTAATTTACCTTTATGAACCATAGCTCAAAACGGCTCTGATTAATGGTTCTCAGCAAATGATACAGAACTGTTACGTTCCCCAGGGCTTTTAATGGGATTAAAAACTTTCAGTGAGAAAATAAACAGAGGAGAGTTTGTTAGCTACTACCTAGGCAAAAAATCCTGTGCTGCTGGAATAGAGAGAACAGGAATTCAGTGACAAATCTGTTTCAAATAGACGTTGATGACAGACAATTGAATTGACAAACTGCTCCCATCAAAGCTCCAGATCAGAGGGGCCATCTCAGTCATTTGGCTTTCAGACACAAATATAGCCTCATCATCTTCCATGCTAAGCCACTCACCTTAGTCTTGCACCTGTGACTTTGCTTTCTTCTGGCTGGCACTCCTCACTCCTCTTTTGGTTTGGAGGCAGAAAAAAGAGATCAGTTAGTGAGCTGCAAGGCTCATTTGCAAGATAAAAATTCAAATAACTGTAAAGTGTTATCCTTCATACTACGGTTTTGAGGCTATTGTTGATATTACTTTTCTCCTTTTCCACTTGGAACTGGAAAACCAGAAGAAATCATGATTGTTTCCAAATCACCTTATGAGAACTCTGTGATATCAAAAGCCAAAAATATTTGATACATGTGACACACAAACCCAAGGTGCCTCAGGTGGGTGCAGCAGAGAGCAGTCGACAGCACCGTGGCTCGGGTAGTTCTTTCTTCCTGAATTTCAATAATTCAATATGCTGTACAATAGCCACGAGTGCTCCAGCACTATGGCTTTTTGAAGCAAAAGCACAGATCCATGCACTGGCACAGTAAACTCACTGCAGGCTCCGTTTTTACTGGGAAAGCATACATGTCATTTCAGGTTAATTTTCGGGTTTCTGTACCCTGGCTGCTTAAGCTCCTCATTAGCATGTCAGTCCTTGTTTAGACTGTGCTATTCATCAAGTGCAGGCAAGGATTATTGCTTCCCCACTTAACTGGCCATGATGGATTAGATATTAAAAACCAGACTGAGTGTTGTTAAGCAGTACTTTCATGCTCAACGCTCCTTAATATGTAAAGCACTAAGCACATAAATAAAACCATAAGCTGTCATTTGGAGATGCTAAAAGTCCATGGCTCCTTCTCCCTCCCCAGGCAGGGCTGTGACTGACACACTTCCCAAGAGAGCCCATTCACTTTTTTACCAAGTCTTACAAGCAACATGGAATTAGAATCAGAGTATCCTGAGGCGGAAGGGACCCACCAGGATCACCAAGCTGAATTCCTGGCCTTGCACAGGACACTCCGAGGATCACACAAATTAGATCTTTATGGTATCTTTAAGCTGTACCCAAGAAGCACAGACATCTTGGGGAGCTACAAAATTCATCACTGCATCAGTACCAGAATGAGTGAGACTTCCCAGGACACCCATTAGGGTATTAATGTTAACATTTTTTTGTCTCTTATTCCCAGAAATGGTAAATAATAGCTTTACAGTTACAAATTAGAATCAGTTTTGTAAATAGACCAGAGAAAGATCAATTCTACTCTAAAAAGGGAATTTTTTTAGCTAGGACTTAACATCAAATACCCCAGTAAAACCATTTTTTGCTAGTATCATAGAACATTGTACATATACTTGATAATCCTTGGTATCCAATTCTACTTCCTCACCTTACAAAAAGAAAAACAATTATGTTTTTGGTAATGGCGGCATGGAGTGACAGTTCTTTATTCGTTCATTCTTCAACCTACAGGAAAGTCTGCAGCAGCAGAAAGGAGTGTGGGGTTTACTGCAGCAGAGCATGCAGGAGATGATACACGCTCCCCAGTAAAATTAAATTTGGAGATTAATATCGATACTCTGTAATTCAGAGCTGGATTAAAGAAGCAGTGCTTCATCCTTACCTAGTTTTTAAGAACTCTTCATAAGAACACAAAAAATGCTGGACTTGCTTTGCAAGCACCACCATCTCCCTGCCAGTAAGCACAAATAATTCCTGGTTCTGCAGTGGCATTAGTGGGGAGGTGGGGAGGTTAATCTTGTCAGACTTGGTAATGGAACAGGGCTCAAGGCTTTTTATCCCCCCTGTGTCAATACACTTCTGTGAACACTGGGCAGCCAGCTGAGCTTCCAGTGTTTGGAATCCAATGCGTTCCCATTAAAGAACTGCCCTCTACCACACGGATGTGGAGGAATGAAGCCCGACTGTTTGGGAACAGTAATGAACACTGCTTTGGGGGCAGGGAGCAATTCAGGCTTCTGAGATGGCTCCAGGTTCTGCAGAGACCAGCAGCACCACATCAGACTTGGAAAGGTATTCCATGTTCCTGCATGATCTGGATCAGCCAAAGATCTCCCCATGGAGGGGCACAGAGGCCTGGCTGCAAGGGCACCAAGTGCTGCCTGGCATGGCTGGAAAACCACTGCAGCAAGGCCTTTTTGCACAGCTTGTTAGACAATGAACTGAAATCCCCACCGAGCCCAAGATGTGGTTTGGAATCTGTTTAGCAGGAAATGGTTTTAGACACTGAAAAGGTTTCCTCAGAATGCCTTGTATCTCCAACAACCACAATTAGCAACAGAAGCCTTCGAAATCCAAACCCAAACACAAAATCAAAGGTATAGCATGTAAGTCTTTAGAAACAAACTCTTTATTAAGAATAAAATAATACAACTTGCAGGAAATTCCCTAAGGGCAAAATATATTACAGAGCTGTACTTGTACTAAGGAACCAAAAAGGCAAACAAACCGGGAAGAGGAAGAAAGGAACTTAAGAAGGAAATGCACTTTTGTTGAAGTGGAAAGACTTCACTAAATTTCCATCACTACCACCCGCCCCTGCCCATGTCCCTGTAGCCTCCTCGGTAGCCCCCGCCTGCTCCTCGGTATCCTCCTCCTCCTCGGTAGCTGCCCCCACCTCCGTAGGCTCCCCCGGGACTACCTGGGTACTGCCGGCCGGAGTAGCCTCCGTAGCCACCGTAGCCTCTGCCCCTGTGGCCGGAGCCGCGCACGTGACCTCCCCAGCCCCGGATGCCACCGCCGTTGTCGTAGCGAGCCATCTTGGGCGGGCGGGGGCCGTCCCCGAACCTGGCAAAGAGAACACTGTACACTTGAGGCAATCTTACAAATGCCATCTCTTAAAGATTACGGCAACTGCCAAGATCCTCAGCTAAGCCACCTCAATTTTCTGTGAACAGGATACAATGGTTGAACTACAGTTGCGCTTTTGCTCCTTTTCCACTCGAGAAGAGTTTCCTCTGCTTCAGGAGCAAGGCATGGAAACAAGGGGCAACAGAGTGGTGCAAGACCAGCCAAATATGTGTTTTCTCTCCAGAAAACAGTTTGCCCAAAATAAATCTGGATCATCTTTTCTTTAAAAAGAAAGAGTTTCTGTTTTGGAAGAGGGAATGGCAGCTGTTACTCCTGAGAGCCATGTGTCCTTGCTGTGGAAACAGGCGGCGATGTCTCTGCATCATGCTTTGAGCACCAGCATTTCCCCCACGCTCGGAGCACAGCACCGGAACCAAAGCCCGAAGCCTTTGCCCACCCCCGAGCCCCGGCTCTCACCTGGTGCCGGCAGCCGTGAGCGCCATCCCCGCGGCCGCGGGCCGGGACAGCTGCCGGATGACGCTCAGCATGCGCTCGTGCGCGGGGTCCAGCTGCCGCACCATGCCGGGCTCCTTGCTCACTGCCACCACCAGCGCCTCCATGGCGGCGCGCAGAGCCGTGATACAGGCAGCTGCTGCGTGCGGCATCCTCAGCTTGATCCTGCACACAAAGAGGCTGTTAGAGCTGCCGCGGCTCCCTGGGAGCACCCAGGAACGAAGAGGTTCTACAGAGTGGCTTTTCGTTCAGCTTGAAACCTACTTTCTCATCTCTGGAGTTCTATGTTGTCACTGAATTTGTCACTAATTTCACTGTGTGAAATTCAGGAGGCAAATTTGAAAGATCCCTACAATTTGGCATTGCTAAAACGTAACTGTTCTTCTGGCAAAATTTGCTCATGAAATTCAACAAGGGGCCATGAAGATGCTCCGAGGGCTGGAGCCCCTCTGCTCTGGAGACAGGCTGGGAGAGCTGGGGGTGTTCAGCCTGGAGAAGAGAGGACTCCAAGGAGACCTTAGAGCCCCTGCCAGTGCCTAAAGAGGGCTTTCAAAAAGGAGATAGAGGCAGATAGTGATAGGACAAGGGGAAATGGTTTTAAACTGGAGGAGGGTGGGGTTAAATGGGATACTGGGAAGACATTCTTCCCTGTGAGGATGGTGAGGCACTGGCACAGGGTGCCCAGAGAAGCTGTGGCTGCTCCATCCCTGGCAGTGCCCAAGGCCAAGTTGGACAGGGCTTGGAACAACCTGGCCTAGTGGAAGGTGTCCACCTGAGATGAGCTTTGAAGTTCCTTCCAACCCAAACCATTCTGTGATTCTATCATTCTATGCTCAGATAAATTCACCATGTAACCTCTTGCATCAAAACAGCAAGATACAAAAAAAAAAGTAAACTGAAAACATGAGACTCCAAGATTTTGAAAGGTCCAACCCTCAAAATTGTTAGCGAATTAAGCTTAAGAAATTCTTTGCCTCCATTTTACTGACTAGGGGGTAAAAGAAAAAAAATCAACTATCCCGATGGTATTTAGTGATGACCACAAAATTCACACTGCCAGAGGCATTTCTCTCCTCAAGCTGTGTTTCTGAGCCTTGAAAACAAGATTTTCTCATCCTTTGTCTGAGGAGGAGATCCAAAACACATAGTGCCTCTTACCTTTCCCTTATAGAGGAAACAGCAGCAGTTTTTATGGAAACTGCTTTGTCCTGTTTTCAGTTTAAGCAGATAATATGCATGAAACAGGGCTCCAACAAACCCATCCCTTCCTCACAGGAAACAAAGGTGACACCTTCCTGACACACCTGTGGCACACAGCTTGCTCTGGGGTCCCTGTTCCTAACGTGGACATTTGTATCTGTGTTAGCTGACACTTCCCCTCAGTCAGGGGGCTGGAACTGGATGAGCTTTGGGGTCGCTTCCAACCCAAACCACTCCATGATTCTGTGATTCTGAGCACCAAGATCCATACCAGTCATCCACCAGAATGAGCTCCCCGTCTGACAGGACTTTCTTGGAGGCAAAGAGGAGCAGCTGCAGCGGGCTCACCAAGGTCATGGTTTTGGCAGAGATGGCTCGTGTTCTAATCTGCAGATGAAAGAGGAAAATTACTCTTGAAATGGAAAACGGAGCTCTACACCTTCGTCTAGACACTGAAACCAGAGAATTTTGTAAAAACACCCCTGAACAACACAAAACAAAGCTAAGTAGAACGTTAGGAAATTACAAGAGCATGTGCCCATACAAAATTAAATGCCAGGCAGAGGTTTACAGGGGCTCAGCACTGGCTGCTCTAACACCTCAACAAAAACTACCTTCCATTTTAAAACACTCATTTTCCATGTCTGCAGTTATGCAGCTAAGGTTTTACAAGAGCCACCTCATGCTTTGCCAGCCTAAAAATGATGAAGGCACATCTGAGTTTTCTTCCCACCTTTCGATTGCTGGGGCTATGATGAAAAGCTTTAGTGGGGTCCTGCTCATGCAGGTGTGGACATTGCCAGAGATCAGTGCAGCGAGCGCTGCGTCATGTTACACTGACCTTGAGCTTGAGCTTGAAGTGAGAACTTGGACAACATCAAGCCAGAGATAAGAGCCCTGCTACGCGACTCCTGGCCCTCAGTTTAAAGAGGAACAGAAGAGGGGGCAGGTAGAGAGCTGCACACAAATCTTTCCTGCATGCCAGCCTCACCGACGTGCTGCCCAAGCCACTCTTAAGCGCCCACCTTAGTCGCTCACAGTCACACTCACTGTGTGTATTTCGGTTTAATAGAGCAAAACTTTTTTAGCTCAGAAATCTTTAGTTGGTTTTATGGGATCTCACTTGAGAGAGATGGTCAAGGTGGATCAAAGGTCTGATCCTCCTGGGATCTTGATACAAAGGGTGAAGGAGAAGCAAAGCCTCACCGCAGCTCTGAACTATGGATTGGGAATCCAGACTGTCAAGAAAAGATCCCTGTACCCAAAGGACTCAAAATTCCTTTTATTACCAAATACAAAAGCATTGCCTTCCTTTTTTCCTTGAGCAGGAGTAGCTGAGTTCAGCTGAGTTCTCCTGGAGCACAGGAGAGCTCACAGGGGTCACAGTGGACATGCACAGGACATACAGCAGATTCACAGGATGGAAGAAAAGGTCATGGATGGGTGATGCTTGGGAAATGGGAATTAATCACTGGGAGATGACAGACCACCTACAGGACAGAACAGGGGCAGCTCACTGCCATGTTCCTGTTCTCTTCCCAGATTCATAAGTAGTGGAAGTTGATAAGGGTAAAAATTCTGTGATACGTAGTTAGTATAGAAGAGCTCCTTAAACAAACTCTTACAGAAGATAATGGTTTAGCTCTTTCTCTATGGCCTGGCTGTTGTCACAAAACTCACAGGAACTTTCTATGCAGCTCTACTTCTATTGAAAGTGGTTGACTGGAAGTTACTAGGAGGCTGAGTGACACCACATGAAGTTCACTTTCTGAAAAGAACGCCAACCAACAAACCCCCCACCCCCCAAAACAAGCTAAATATTGCAGTCAGGATTTTCCCTTATGACTTCTTTACCAAAAAGAGCCTCTTGAACCATTTGGCAGCACATGATCAAGAACAAACCCAAAGTCTCTACCTTCTCTCCAAAAACAAAGAAGGGTGATGGATACTTGATGTCCTGGCTGCTGAAAGGGCAGTTGACAGATGATTTGTGGATGAGAGCATTGTGCCCCTCAGTGGTAAGAATTTTCCTCTTCTCCTTGTGGTAGCAGACATTGGGGTAGACTCCAAAAGCCAGCAGGGAGATTACAACATCCAGATTGTTATCAGGGCCGGTGTTGTTAAATGGTTGAGTCATCAAACATTCTGTTGGCAGAGAACAGAAGAGTGGCTCAAACCCACGCTCGTGGAGGAGAGCACAACAGAGCTGTTTAGGATCCTGGGTCAATGCCTTTTCTCACTGAATCAACTGCTAGATGTGATCTCCAATGACCTCTGCACTCCGAGCATTTAAGTTCTACATTCAGTTTTTAATTTCTTAATGGAGAATGAAAAGCTGAAAAATACTACTACAAAGAGGTATTTTTCTCTCCCAAACTCTTCAAAAACAAGGAGAGAGGGGATTGCCCAGAATGTGCTGTACCACAGTGTGTTTACTGTCATTTGTTTTGGAGACAGATCTTTTGGGGGAGGTTAGAATGGATGTTTTTATTAGTTTATTTGTTATAAACCTCCCCAGAGTCTCTGGTGGCTTGTTTTCAGGTCATCTTGCCCAGAAAAAAGTTAAGGATAAATGCAGCAGTGATCCTAACAGAATCATGAGAAAAAAATTAAAGGAATTTAAAGGGAAAAAAAAAGAAGAAAAAAAGAGGGGAGATAAACATCTGCTAAATCCAGGCAGCCATGCCATTTCATTGAGCTCCTCAGCAATGTCAGGCAAATTCAGAACCTGGCCAAGTTTAAGAATTTTATTTTTTCTCCAGAAATGGGAATAATTTGGCAAACTGCTGCACATCCCTCCTGCAGCACAAACCCAGAGGTCACAGAACAGAACACTCCACACTAAGGAGACAGACTCCACACTGAGGCCCATGGAAGGAGGTGGGAGGCACAGCACAGCACCTTTTAGAGATGCAACAAGTGAAGGAGAAAGAAAATCAGGGATGTAACACTGTAAGGACAACTGCTTAACAGATTTTTAATCCTGCAGCTCTAACCTCAGCCTCCAAATCTCCCTGTGTTGTACTACAGCCATCACAACTTTAGGAAAGAACACTAAAATTCCACCTGAACGCAGCTGTAGAAGTGGAGTAGTCTTATGGCAAATCCACTATACCTGCCCTGTGCTTGGGTGCTCAACACAGATTATCCTGGTTATTTATTTATAATCCCAGAATGAAAAATGCAGCAATTAATTATGGAATTTAATCAGAATCACCTTCAGGAAAGCCAGAACTAATAAGTATGTCTTTCAGCTGGACTTTTGCTTCCCAAGTCATTCTAAGAGTGGCCATGCTGAGTCTTTTGTGTTCACAAAATCTTTTCTCTGCTTCTTCACCACCCATCCTGAAAAATAAACAGAGGGAATCAGAAGTCTGACCAAGGAAAGGAAAAGCTCACCCTGTGTTACCTGTAACTCCCATCACCTGCTGTGCCAGACAACATACCTTGCATCATCCCAGGCTTGGAAGACGGAGAGCAAAGCTACGTGATCTGAGTACCTTGTCCCAGCAAAATTCCTGTGGACATAACCCAGGCGTTTGCCTTCATTGATGAAAGGTTCAGGGAAACAGGTGGCTGCAGAGATGGTACAAACAGCATCTCCCACACTGAAAGGAACCACAGAAGGGATGGGGATCATTCAGAGTTAGTGCTGCAGGCTGCAGATACCAGGGAAAACTTCTCTGCTAGGGACCTTAGGAATTTGGCCTTTGTTTGCTACAGCTCTACACTGAAACATTTCCATGGAAGTGGATGTTAAATTAGCTCTATCTGCCCTCCCCTCCATCCATACATCACCTTCTTCTGGTGAAAAGGACCCTACAGCCATCATCATGACAAAGAACAGATCTATGAAAGCAAAATGTGGAGATTGATTTTCTCCTTATCTCAGTGCTACATTCCTTATCTCCCCACCTCTAGTTCACTGTTATACCTAGGTATTTCAAGTCCCACTCTTAATTCAGAAATATTCAGCCTCCACTGCTGTCTTGCTGTTAACTGAATTTCATGACTGCTTTATTCCCTACACTGGAAGTTATTTCTTCTCTGCTCCCATGTAGATTCAGTCACCTCTACCCAGCTGCAGCATTTATTGCTCATCTAGATGTACTGGCTTTTCCCTCTTACAGTGCATGTCAAGAGGCTCAGGAACCCAGAGAAACAAGAATAAGACCACCGAGACCACTCAACTTACTAAAAAATACAGCCCATGATCATCATCTTGCCCAGACGAGGTTCAATGGGAAGTTTGGCCAGGATTCTTCCAAGAGGTGTCAACTCATCGTTGGAATCCAGGGCATCAAGCTCTGAAACAAGATCCCTTGTTATCAAAATTAGCTAACCCCAGAATCTTTAGATAAAAGATTCGGTGTTTTAATAATTTTGTCTGAATAGAACTCCACATTTAAGTTTAATGTTGGTTAAAGTGCTGTCAACCTGATTTTCAAAACTGGTTTGAGGTCAAACAAGTTTTACTTTAGCTTTACAGAGGTTTTACTACCTCCTCTGCAATTAGAATAACGACAATGTAATTCACATACATAATTTTCCATTCCTTTTTAGTTTGCTGTTGTACAAATCCCTATTACACTATTAAACCATCTTTGATCTAATGAATCTAACCTAATTTCTGCCTCAGGAAAATCAAAGCAGCCCTGTCACAACCAGCTGTGGAGCCCTCACTGCCACTGCCAAATCACAGAACTCTCTGCATCAAAAAGGGAATATCAGAAACTCTCTCTTCCTTGAGGCTTTACCTGCCTTTCCTTCCTCCCCCCCAAAAAAGAAACTTGGTAGCCTCAGCAATTAAATGGGAAACACACAAAGGACTCCTTAGCCACCATCAACTCAATTTTTCCTGGTATCTATTGAACCCAAAGCCTAAAGAGTTCTTTAAAGAATAACATGTTTCACCTTCCTAAGAATGTACTAGCAGTGTACCTGCACTGAAAAATCACAGATCATCCACGAAAGGGAGGCACCTGCAGAAACAGCTATTTGGTGTTCGAGCTGAAAACATTTGCCTTTTCCCCTGGCCCTGCAATTCCCAGTTGCACACATAAAAGCTATGAAAAGCACGAATAATTTTCAGAACAGAAAGTTATTAAACCTGACTACATATCCCCAGCTATGTTTTTTCATTCTGATCTCCCTCCTGTATACAAGCAACATAGGCTCAGAATACAATTTTTCCATAAAATCAACGATCAAATAGATATTTCAGTTGTTAAAAATTGTAAGAAGTACTTATTTAGTGACATTTACAAAGTGTGCTGAGGTTTGATGTCACTTTTATGCCTTACATCTAAGGCATAAATTTAGAGTTCTTTCCTGCTCTATTTTATTCATATTCTAGTTAGTTCCTTGAAATAAGTGGAGGGACAACTTAACCCACACCTCAGTTTCTTCTGTTTTTCACGCAGATGCACAAACTGGAGATTTAATTACTTGACAAAATCTAAGATATTGGGTCAGCAAACCGTAAAAAGTAGTAATTATTTAATAAACTACCAAGCTCTCTTTTTCAGTACTTTTATAGCAATTTTGTGAATGCCTCAGGCACTGGACTGAGTCTATGTCAAACACAGCAGTGCCACAGCTGGAAAACAGGAAGCTGGAAGCTAACAGAAGTTACTGGTAAAACAACAAAACAAGCCTGGAGTTTGAAGGCTCAAATTTCTTAAAGGAATGGCACTCCATTGGGAATTCAAATATTTCTTCAGCTGCACAAGCCACTGCCACCCACACGGTGCCTCCAGGTTGCTCTGTCAGACAAATTGTGCTGCTCCACCAATCCCCCCAGAGGTGGTGCAGCCATCTGTCAGAGATCCATACATGGAAAACCACCTGGAGGCAGCTCCTCCAGCTGAGGATCAGCACAGAACCCCGTGGGCACCACAGATACCTCTCAGCGTGCGTTCCGCTTCTATCACCGCGTCCAGAGGGGGCGGCTCGATGGCTTTGGCCAAGAATTGCCCAATCCCTCCCAGCCGCAGCAGTTTGATGCTCAAAGCAATTTCGTGAAGGGGTGTTCGAAACATTTCAGGCGTCATGTGAGTCTGAAGTCTGGAATGAGAAGAGAACAAAGTCCTGTTTCTCTGAACGCAGGCTTTGATCACCGTGAGAGGTCATTCTGCCAGAAGAAACTACTGCCATCCAAGCAAACTCTGCCTCTGAGCCCACCCATCGGCTCTCTCTGTGCTCCTGGAACTTCTACCACAAAATTCTGTGCTCTTCCATTCTTTTTTGGGGTAAATTTACACTGGGAATGCACAGAGGGAGTAGCCCTCACATCTCCACTGCCTGCTGTGGATTCTGGCATGAGCTGACCAGAGAGAGCCTGCAGGGCTGGAGCAAAGTTCCCAGCATGGCTGTGTCCAGCGCAACATTTGTCCTTTACAATCCTCTCCTCCTCTGCTAAGGAAGCTCTTTCACTCCTGAGAGACAACTGCTTTCAGCCTGCCCTACATCCATGCACTTCTCTACCCGTCCTTCTGCTGACTCCAAGCAACTGACTCTTCCTGCACATTTCTGCTGTGATCAGTAAGAAGAATAAGTATTTAGGCTGGATGTTTTCCAAAGGTGGGTTCTTTTTGTAGGAAAAAGACCTGATGGAAACACATAGAGCTCTTCAGTCTTTAGCACAGTATCTTTATTGATCTTGCAGATTGAAGGTTAAAATATGAACTCCAAGGATTGACTGCACTGAGCAACAGGCAGCCAGAAAAGGTTTCAAAACACATTGAACAGACACCCTGATTCAGGTGGCACCAGATTTAGATGGTACCTTTCAAAAAACTATTGCACAAGACCACACTCTTTCCCAAGCATCACAGAACTTGTATATTTTGGGTTTATATTCTCTGAAGAAAAGTAATCTTAAAATCATGAAATCCCATTATTACTTCAGTAGCCTAAAATCAGTTCACTGTCATAAACTGTTAATTCAGGTCACTCCACTGTACTCAACAGCAGATCTAAATAAATTCGAGGAATTCAAGGAGAGTTTTTGATGCTTTCAAGAGGTTACAAGAAGTTGAACATCAAAATACATCTATGCTGTAACAGCCAGAGAAAGGGGCACCGAAACCTACAGCAGAGGGATCAGAGTATAACAGCTGTGTTGCCTTCTCCAACCAGCAAAGAGATTTCCATGGCTCTAGAAAAAGTCTGGCAGAGAGAAGAGGTCAAAAGTTTCAGCAGCAGGAAAGGTGCGAGAGCAGCATGAAGGGGCTTCCTGGACAAGAATGGGGGTGGAGAGAAAAGTAACATCTGCCTTCCCTGCTTTTCACCGCTTTCATGACAAAATGGCCTGTTACATGGAGATGCCAGGTGCCCCCAGTGTTTGAAGGCAGACTAGAGCCTTGTCCTCTAGGCAAAGCTCTTTTCTGCCTTGCCTCAATTCCCAAAAGCAAGGGAAAAGATTCTTGTTTTTCTCCTGAGAGGTTCAGTAGGTTGCAGTGACGCTCTTATTACCAAAATCATGAACTGTTTATCCACCTCATACTATGGGTAAAAGCACAGCATATGTACCTTTTTTCTTTAAGCCAAAGAACTGAGATACTTTGGTGTGAACCAACATCATTCATCTCCTCTCTCTGCTTTCTACAATGACTTCCCCAATTTGAACAGAAGCAGCACCCAACAGTTGTGGGAGAATTCCGTGAGGGTATTTTATTTCTGGAGAGCACAGACTCACCTCTCAAAGCGAGCTCTGCTGCACAAATGGAAACAGAACCCAGCTCGCACGCGCCCAGCTCTGCCTTTCCGCTGCTCCAAATTGGTTTTTGATGCCCAGACTGTGGCATAGTTTGTCATGTTGTTGTGAGCAGTGAACAGCTTCACTTTTTGCCTGTTACAAGAAAAAAACCACTTAAAATCAAAATTCTTCATATTAAGCCCTGCCGAATCAGTTCCTATTTCGTTGCTTGCAGCCACACTGGTTTTTAGAAACCAACCACCCCTGAGCTTTGGCTAGTCAGGCATCAGTCAGGAAAGTAAAGCATCACACTCTTTCTGAAGCAGTGCCCCAAACTATTGCACAGAATGATGTTCTCACAACTGTCCAAAAAGCTTAAAATTCTCATGAGTTCATGAGCTCTCTGTGTGTAGTTTTCTCAGAAAACATGCACAGCAAGGCAGGAACTGTAACAGACTACAAAAATCTTCCTCTTTTCCATCAGCCAGACACTGAGGGTTTCTAAGACTCCTTTGGCTGATGATGTCTATCAAATTGGTGTGGAGACCCAGTGACACCTCACATGAATAGTGCAGCGTGACCAAGCCAGCCCCCCGAGATGCCAGTGTGGTGTGTCACTGAGCTGACCAGCTAAAGACAATGCTAATTTGTCCTGAAGGAGCTAGAGTCCCCAGGCTCAGCTCAGGGAGCATGGGAACACAAGGCACTTCTGTGTGCTCCCAAAACCTCTTTTGCATTCACAAGGGTAGGATTTATGAAACAAAAAGCTGCTTCATGAACTCACTTGCAGGAGTCGATAACAAAGACCACATCGTTGATTGTAATGCTGGTCTCAGCAATACTGGTAGATAAAATAACCTATAAAAACAGGAAATGCAAAGTGACATCACTGGGTCTGAAAAAGCCAAGAATGCGCAGCAAGATAAACTACAGAACTCATTTAAACAGTCAGCAATACATTCCCCAAAAGCCCAACAGAACAGCACACAGAGAAGGCTCTGTACTTTGGTCACTCCAGGAGGCACAGGATCAAACACTCGACGCTGCTCCTCCAGAGGAATCTGGGAATGCAGAGGTAGAATCCTGTACTGGTGGCCTCCTACAAAAGGAATATAAGAAGGTTGCTAACTACGTGAATCTCATTTCTTCTTTCCACAACATGAAAATTTCTGGCCATTCACTCTCACAGTGAATTAGCTCCCTAAGCCATTCATGCAACTCCCATCTTCACACAGCCAGTAGCTTCCTTGGGAAAAGATGAAATATAATAAAATAGCTGCTTGTACCAAAGCGTGGGCTCATTTCTAGATGCTTCTGCATTGTATAAATTAAGTTCCAGCCAGGCAAGAAAACAAGGACAGCTCCTGGGACATTCAGAGTCCTGATATAAATCAGCAGGGCCTCAATGAGTTCAAAAGAGGTTTCTCTCTCGTTCAGCTGAGCCATGGAGTGCTTTGTTTCTGGGCCATATTCATCGCTGCAAATAAGGTTGCAGTTGGCCTACAAAAAAAAATACCACAAAGGAAACAATATAAATTAATTTACTCAAATTATGGAGACTGGCTGACCACACAAATAAGAAAATGAGATATGTGGGTGGTTGCTTTTCAAGAAAAAATGGCCATTTAAAAAGTTTTTAAATAACTGACCTAAACAAAAGTTTCAAACACACAAATTAAAAGTTGTGCAAAATTGGTAGTTTCTTTACAATGTATGTAAGCATTGACGATATCAACTGCAAGAGAAGAAGGGAGAAAATCTAAATTTTCACCCTAAAAAGCTATCATCAAGCTCATATTTCTCTATTTCTTCTTCCAAGGTCACCAATCTTCACTTTCAAAAGCATTTCAGTTTTAGCTTTAAAGAGAAGTAGGTTGACAAAACATTTGAACCTTAGCCTCAATGAAAAAGAAATTCTCCTTGCAAGAGCAAGGAGAAAATTCAGTTCCATTACCAAAGTTAACAGCAATCTCAGATATTAAAAACAGGAAAGCTGCCATGAATGTTTCACTTCAACAATGCCGAATGAATTACATTCAAGCTAGAGTACTAAAAATGGCACTTGTTTAATTTTTCATGTTAGAATCCAAACATACATCATCATCCTCAGCACTTTCTTCATCCTTCTCTTTCTTCTTCTTTTCCTTTGGTGGAGGGACAAACTGAGTCATTTGAATACAATCTTCCAGAAAATAATCTGCAAGGACAGACAGATGACCATGACTGACTGCCAGAAGCCTGTGCAAGAGAACATAATTCTCTACACCATTTCTCAAGAGTCTCCTGATATAAATCAGGATGTTCCAGAGTATGAAGGCAAGATGGATAAAAACTAAAGCAGTTCCTGGAAGTGCAAGCAGTGATTTACCTTGGACAGGAAAGGTTCTCCCGTAGACCTCGATGATGGGACAGTTGAAGAAGTATTCACAGAACATACTGGTGTCAATGGTGGCAGACATGAGGACAACCCTGATGTCAGGATATGCCTGAATTACATCCCTCAGCACCACCAAAAGGAAGTCAGTCTGCACAGAAGGAGAATAACAGCATCATTAACTTCATATCCATAAAAAGCAGTATCTTCCCAAGAAACCAGACACACTTATTGAGCAAGAAAAGTAACAAGTAGCACAAAAATGTTCTAAAACCAGAAAGAGTTGTCAGTGCTTTATTTTGAAACTACTGCAATGCCTGGGATAAGTGATTTTTAGGATTTCCAATGTAAAGAAGGGGGGTTTTTTTCTCCAAAAATAGTTTGCTTCCTTCTTAACAGTACATTACAACCCCAGGTATTTTTAAACTTATTTTACGTATAAAGCAGCCATAGTTTAGAAAATAAATAGGAATTTATCAGTGCAGGTGTGTGTGAATTTTGTAGTTCCATTTAAATATGACATGTATTTAGTTCTGCCATGCAGATAATTAGGAAGCTCCTTAGCTCAACAGACAAATTCCAATCTCACTGAAAATTTCCAAACTTGTATTTTGCATCATTAACATATATCTAATAGATGAAGAGATGCATCAGAAAAATGTGTGTTGCAGTTTTATCCAAATGAGTCCCAAAAATCTGTCCAAACAAGCTTAAACTTGTCAGAACTTCATGGTTTCTCTCACTTGTGAAATGACAAAGCTGAAAACTATACAGAATAATCAAGGGGACAGAAAAAGTTTCCCATTTCAAATTATATTAAATACCTCTCCTAATTCTATTATCAACTTGTATTTTACTTCATGTAAACCCTGAATTTCAATGTATCACTAACAAGACTGCAGGTTCTGTTATTACCACCAGTAATAAACAGTCAGCAGAAACAACTCTCCAAAATAACAGTGACATTCAGCATGCTCCCCCCCTTGGACAAGATGTGTTTGTACTGTGGTGTTCCATTTTCCAGAGAGGACCAGCACATAGGGGATCCTAACAGGACAATAGTCAGAGGGCAGCAAGGAAGCACAACTCCTTGCTCTGCTAATCAGATAAGGAATAATTATGAGTTTCTAAACATCTTATTAAAGAAGGAAAACTCCCACTTCTGACATTTAGTAAGACACAGTTTCCTCTCACTACACACAAACACAAAGTTAAACAGAACAGAAGCACAGAGAGATCAGGACTGCCATCAGCAGCTAACTCACATTAATGTCTCTCTCGTGGATCTCATCAACAATAACATGACTAATGCCACGGATCCCAGTCTCCACCTTTCTCAGAAGAACACCTAAAGCAGACACAGCAGGTAAATGTTCACGGAACAGTTCAACCTTCCCCCTCCCAGCCCCTGTTTTACAAATCAGGAAGTGTGCAGGCTGCCCAGCTCCTTTTCCACCTGCATCTCTAACTGCCATGCTTTCCTTTGAACAAGTGACAGCGAGGGCATGAAGAATTACCCCAAGACTCTTCCATCTGTCCCACCCAATGCTGCATCCCATTCTGTCTTTTAAGGACAATCAGTACACAGCAATTTTATCTCTTCATGGGATTATTTCGGTGTGATATCAGACCTGTATTATCAGACTTCTGAACAAAAATCTTCATTTTTCTTTGTGCAACAGCATGTCAGCAAACTTCTATCCAAAAAAATCTTTTCAATCCTCTAAGCAGACTTTATAAAAATCTTAATCTGACTATATTCCTGCTTTAGCTGCTAACTCAGGAGTTCAGACCCATGATAAGCTCCAAACGTAAGGAAGCAATACAGACCTACAGTGCAGAACATGATGCTGGCGTGTGGCCGAGGGAGCACTGATTCGAACCGCACGCTGTACCCACAGCTCTGCCCAGGCTCTTCCCCCCTCTCATAGGACACACGCTCCGCTACGGAAACTGCGCTGATCCGCCGGGGCTGAGGGGTGGAAAAGTTTTCCTTAACTTAATGAGGAGGTTTTAGAAGTTTATCACAACACCACTAAACTCAATAAAGGAAATTATAAATGCTCCAGGTGTTCTGTCCTAAGAGTTCTTTACAAAGTAATCGTTAAACACTAATATTGTAACAGCACAGGGTTTTTCCTGCTTATGAAATCACAAAGGAGGGATATAAGGGAGATGGCAACTACCAGCTGGCATTTCCCAAATCATTTCCCCTCAATCTGCTGGGAGTTTTCACCTGGGCAAGGCTCAAGCCAGGTTATCCAAACTGTAGGTCCTTGAAAGAGTAACACTCCAAATGAAAATACATGATATTGAGGTTTCTCCTACTTATATTGCTGAGGAGGTATTTTTATGAACAATGTCCTGCAACGATAATAAGGTTCCTCAACACAGTCTTCAATCCCTCTAGGCCAAGCTGGACGGGGCTTGGAGCAACATGCTCTAGTGGGTGGCATTGCTGCCCATGGGCAGGGTGTTGGAATGAGATGATCTTTAAGGTCCCTTCCAACCCAAACCATTCCATAGTTCTGTGACTTTATTCTAAGCAACAGGTGACTTCTCATATCCACCACAGAACTGCAGTGGTCACATTGGCCACACATTCCTCACCTGTGTCACCACTATGTTGCACTCGGCAGCTCGGTTGGTTCTGATGAATTCATCCAGGATGTACTGGGGCACTTGGGTGGTTTTGCCACAACCAGTGGCACCACGGATGACAACAACAGAATTGTGATGGATTGCATCCAGAATTTCACTTTCAAAATTCTTCACAGGTAAGGCCTCTCTCACTTCTTGGATCTGGATAAAAAAAATACAGGACATTTCAAAAATCTCCAAAAATCAGCCTGTTCTGCTCCACATCTATACTTTGCCTCACTTTTTTACCCCTTTCCCTTACACACAGGAAAAACTGCCGAAGAACAAGTCATAGTTTGTATTTTTTCTTCACACAGCACAAATCATCCACCCCAGTGGAACATGAAAACATGCAGTGTATTTGTGCTGAAATCCAGCCTTACGTGCTTTTGTGTTACGTGCAACCCCTTCTGGAAAAGCACGAGCCTGGTACAAGGCTGACAGGGCACAGGGAGCACACTCACCCTCTGTAATTCCTCATCCTGCTCCAGACGGCACATGAAATCACTTTTCAGATCCACGCTTATTTGCTCCAGAGTGAGCTGCAAGTGCAAGACATTGTTTGGAGGCTTTTGGACCCCTCTTCTTATCCACATCATAACTTCAGTGCTAGATCAATCACACCACCATTGTGATCCCAAATACCAAGAAAGGATCATTTCCTACATTATCTCCCTGAACTCAGTTACGGCCATACGCTGTTTTATTTCAGCGTATTAAACTTTCATCCCCATAGAAGTCTCTCAGAAAGATCCAAACACTGAAAAAGAATGATTGTTTAAATTTAAGAGCTTTGACTGCCTGAGAAGCACACAGTTCAGCAGGAAACCAATGGGATGATGGTTCAAACAGGAGTTTTTAATGTAAGGACTGACCTAATGTAAACACACACCTACCCTTAGAACAGCAACTTGCAAAGGGAAAAATTTGCAGGCAACTCCTGTATTTCAACTGCGAAGGAACTCTGAAGAAATGCAAATTTGTTACCAAAGGACGAGTTGCTTTTACTGCAAGTAATTCAGCTGCAACAATCAAAACTCGCATGGATAAATCCTGAAGAGATTTGAAGCCAGCTCAATTTGCAATGTCCATATTGGTTATATGTTTTATGCAGCAACAGTTAAATTTACATCGGTTCCATATATTTAAAAAAACCCAATACATAACAATCAATGTTAAATTAATGTAATTAATGGAAAAAACTCCGATAGAAAAATCATTAAATTATTATTTTGGCCATAAGCAATCTGGCTGTTGTAGGAAAATCAAGTTCTTGTCCTGAGAGTCTTTTCTGATCAGGTTATACCAGTCAGACTAAATTACCCTCTGAACTTGGCAAACGAGTAATTCTTTCCCTTTTCCTTCATTCTATCATGCCACATTGCTGCTTCTCATTTGTTCTGTGCTGAATGGAACTAGAAATGACAAAAAGTAAGAAAGTTGGCTACTTGTGTAGTGGCACTGGCTTGGAGCAGTTTCTCCTCCCAGAAAGAGTCTGAGCATGGAAGTATGGGAAAGAGAAGCAAGGGAATTATAAAGGACATGCCCCTGAGCTTACCTAGTAATTTCAATTATAAACTTTGATGGGCTGCACAATAGCAGGCAAAAGGTGAAACAAAGCAGAGAACTGGGGCACTCAAGACACTGCTGCTCAAGACCTGATAAAACACGAAGTAAATACAAAGAACTCCCTGCCTGCAGGTCAAGAAGGGAAGAAATTTTATCAGTGGACTGTCTTCTCCTTTGAAATAGCTCATACTTTAAATCCTGGCAGGGTAGAAGCTTTTAAAAGTTCTGGGAGCATGGGGAAATCAAGCAACAGATAATTTTTTAAGCTGTCTTACATTTGCCAGAGGACCCTCATCAATATTGCAGCCAGTCCAAGGGTTCCAGTTGGAGTGAGGTGGTGACCAGGGAACAACTCCCATATGACTTTGTCTCTGCGATGGTTCAAAATGGGCCAACTTTCCAACACTGATCAGAACTGGATTGCTGGGATCTTCGGGCTACAAATCCAAAAGCAGAGTGAGCAAAGACAGATAAATGATTAAACAAGCAGGTGTGATGTTCCACACTGGAGTAGCTGAACCACACACTCACCGAAGGCACGATCTCCAGGGACAGCTCCCGTACAGTCTTTTGCAGATGATTTTCTAAGTCAGAAGACAGCGACACCTCATAGGGCTCCAACTAGGAAATATTTAAAAACTACATGTCAATATATACAGAAACACAGGCACTGGAAGCCAGAACTGTGCGCTCCCAGAGCTGAACCATCAAACGCTTCCTTGTGAAACAAGGCCAAGGAGTATCATCAGTTTAAAATTCACATTCTTGAAATGTTTTGCCGACTTATCACTGAATAAGAATTTGTAGGCTATTTTAAAATATCTGAGTTTAATTTCAGAGGAACACATTCCCAAACTTGCAACCAAATACCTAAATAACATATATTCTTTGGTATGTGTATATATATGTATATATATTTGAATTGCCAGAAAATGCTCATGTGACAGAGAATTAATCCCAACAGCCGATCATAAACAGAAATATTCAAACGTGTAGAAAAATGATACTGAAAATAGCATTTGTTACAAATCCTATTTCATTTAATAGAATGTAAAATTAGTTACTGCTCCAGTCACATACACATGAAGTTATATTTCTGATCCAAATCACTGGCCAGAACAGAAACAGTTGCTAAAGGATAAAAATTATTAGTAACTTGTAAGATGTTAAATAGGGAGAGCAAACTCTTAACTCGCTCCTCTTTATGACAGTGCTTCTGTGTTATGAAATGACCTGTCTCTCCTGCCAAACTCACCGACTCTCCTTTCTTCTTTGTCTGCCCAGAGTAAGGCTCAATGACACCGAGATGGTAGAGCTGTCTGACTAGGGAAAGGGCACAGGCCTGTGCTGCCAGCTTTTTGTTTGATCCATGCTCACGGCTGAAAATTCCTGCAGCACACAGAGGTCAAAGCTGTAAGCAGCTGAGGAGAAAAGCAGCTTCCACAGAAGACACTGAATTGGGCTCTCTGACTCTGCACTCAGTCCAGGTTTCATGGACAGTTTCAAATCTTGATAAATACAGAGTTCCAACATAAAATCCAACCAGGCCCCCCCATCAGCCAGCTCACACTGCTGTGTGATGTTACTTACTGCCAAGTCCTGTGAAGCTTTTCTCCATTCAGCGCCTAAAGAAGTATGATTATCCAATACCACCCAGCAACACCACACAAATGACCCTTTACCCCTGGAAGTGGCTCCAACGCATAATTATAATAAACTCTGTATTTATTACAATAAACTCCACAAATGTTCCCCTATACCAACACCTATCTCTTGTTAAGTTAAAAAATAAATAGGAGCACTTACTTCTGCCCAGCTGCTTCACATAAATATTCATTTCTGCATTAAAGCTCCTGCAGGAGAAAGAAAGAATACAAACATACAATTACCAATAGCCGACACTGCAAAAATATTTACTCTTTGCAATATTTCTAGGCAAAGATCTCTGTCCTTAGTCAGAAACTCTTGATTCATCAATGACCAAGGTAAAATATTACTGCTTTTAGTCTCTTTAACCCCAAGTTAGTAGGTAACAGACCTCCCATCAACAAAACCAGTAAATTTGATAAGAAAAGTCCTGAATATGCCACTGTTCAGCACTGAAATTTAAAGTCATGTTATGAGGAAATATGCTCTGAGCTGTCCAAGTTTAAGGCAATGCTTATAAAGCAGGTGGGATGTTAATGAACATTAACATGCATCCCAATGTACCATTAACTGTATCCCACACCGGCATTGGTGTAACACTAATATAACCCCATAACAGCCTGTGTTTAATGACCAGATGCAACACTTAATACAGTTACTCTGCTTTTTGCCACACATTTGATCAGCTCAGAGCACAAATAAAACCAAACCAGGTCATTCAGTCAAAAACATTGAACTTATCTGCACAGGAGACAGAATACTTGAATTTGCATGAATTTCCATTCCTTTATTGCCATGCTCTGGAAACAGCAGAACTTGAGTTACAGAGTAACTGAGTTACTCAAGGGTAACTCTGATAGCAAACCAGACTAAGTTTGCTTAGTAGACATACAATCAGTTCATTTAACGGTCAAGTGGCATATTAATCACAGAATCAAAGGATCATGGAATGGTTTGGGTTGGAAAGTATCTGAAAGACCATCTCAGGGACATCTTCCATTCTCCCAGGTTGCTCCAAGCCCCATCCAACCTGGCCTTGGATACTTCCAGGGATGGGGCAGCCACCACTGCTCTGGGCAGCCTGTGCCAGGGCCTCACCACCCTCACAGGGAAGAATTTAGGCTTTAAAAAAATCCTTAACAGAGGAGGATGGAAATCACGATCCTTGTTTTTAAGAATCCCAAACCTAAGCCTGTATTTGCCACATAAAATATTAAAGCCAAATTCTTGTAACACAGGATTTAAACTGGCAAAAGTGACTCAAGGTGTATGACTGGAGTTTATTGGACTGAGATCCTCTTTGGAAGCTAAGCTTGGCATTTGCACAGCTGCAGGCTGTGCCTTGCACCTGTGTCCTTCATTTTTTGCTGCAAACAAACAATAGAAGAGGTTAAGTGGGTGATTTAAATTTCAGGTTAGACCTCCTTCCTGAGCTACCAGCGAACTGACCTTCAGGCACAGTGGCTTCAGGGGTCAAAGGCCACTGGCTCTCAGGGACACAACAGCCACCTAAGACACCGATGACAGTATGTTTCTCAGCCAGGCCTACAGTCAGCATTCAATCTCATTCTCCTCCACCTGAGGGGAGAACAGCAACACCAGAAATCAGTTTGCAGCAGAATCCCACGTGATTCCCTAGTCCAGCCTCTGCAGCCCATGTGTGAGCAGGCACAGCTCTGTGATGTCACTCTCCAGCAGGAACAGGAGGCACAAGCATCCCAACACAGAAAAGACACATCCCATCCCTTAATATGAGCTCATGCTTTGTGTTTTAGGAGAGCTATCTTTATATTTACAACTTATACCCTCCTGCCATAATTAAAGTTTCCAAATTCAAATTTTCCAGCTATTACTAAATTCTTAGACCATGAATATGATTAATTGACCACAAACTTCTGAGAGTACAGCTGACAATATCTGTTATAATCTATTTCTCTGATCATTACCCCAAAAAAACCCCCAGAACAGATTGGCAAGATGCATGACAATTGGTATTTCTTAAAAAAAAAACAACAACCTAAACTATATAATGTCCTCAAAACTCCAAAAACATCCCTTTCCTGTTACACATACCAAAAGGATTAAATCCAACAGTTTCCCACCAGTCTCTCAATAAGCTCTAGAACATATTAGGATTGTTTCATGCCTATTTGATCTGTTGCAGCAGGTAGTGAATTGCCCCTTCTGCCATTCCATCCAGGGCAACCCACACAAGCTTCCCTGAACTAAGAGTAAATAGGAAACCCTGAAATGCCCTCCAGAAGAACAATAACCCGGCTGAGAAACATACTGTCATCGGTATAATTTCGTTCTGCTCAAGACTAGATAAATTTAAATACATGGTGTTTAATGCTTTTACCTGCAGACGGTGTAACAAAAAATGAGCTGCACAAATATTCCCTAAGTTACAGGATAAATGTTCAGAAGCTATGCCTGCAACAAGCATAATTTAAATTCCTAGCACCGTACAAACGAACGTTTTATGTCACTCACTTAAGTGAAGGAAATGGTCTTGCCTGAGAGACATAAATGGAGATGAAATTACTTGAAGACAGGTTTTAAATGAGAATTTACAACTTTCTGCACCAATACACATCTCTTAGATGCTCCAAATTATTGGAAGACTCAATAACAAAAGAAAACTGTCGGTCTGGCAAGTGAGACTCTCATGGAAGACTGCAATAAGAAAATTCTCTTGTCTTTCTAAAAATATTAATTCTCAGAGAACACAACTTTATATAATGCAAAAAACCCCAATCCCAATCCCAGTCAGGAGAATCCAACAGCAGCAGCATGCCACTGCTCCCAGTCCCAAAACATCATTATATTTCACCAGAAATAATACACTGTTCTAAAGTCTGGATGATTTGTAAAGACTGTCCCTAATAGGGATAAAATAACAAAAAAACATCAATTCTTTATGCACAATCTGTTATGAGCTATTTTCATTTGGGAGAAGCACATGCAAACTCTCTGGCGAAATGGCTAAAAGTCATAAAAGAGTAATATCCAGCTGGTCTTAACTGAAATTTAAAACTCTCAGAACTCCTTTGGGAAGATTCTACCAAACCATTTTCTTCAAAAGAAGATTCCATTGCCAGAAAATTATAATAAAAATGGAAATAAAATGTCCTTAAAGCACATTGCTACATAAGCAAATTTAAGCGTTTAAGATTTACTTAAAATGCACAAAGGCAAGAACAGTCACAGAACAATTACCACAAGCAACTGAGCTCTCTTTTCATTCAAACTGACACCCCAGCAGATGGCTACAGCACAGAAATCAGTTTAAAAGCTGCACATCCAGAACTCCTCAGAAGTTTCTTCAATCCCTCAGATCTCAGCACTCAGGCTCCACAGCCCCATATCAGTATTTAGGGATGTTGTTGGCCCTGGCAAAGAACACTATGGCTCTATAGATCACTGCAAATAAGTGTGAACAGCCACAGTCACCAAAAATATTTCGAACCCTTCATACACAGACGGTGACTAAAACTACCAAACCTGTTGTGATCAGGGCCCATTTCAGTGTATTTATACTCTTCCTGGATCTTCTCCTTTTGGAAAAACTGGTTCAGACGTGCCTTGGCATTTTCCAAGGTCCAACCCCCGTGAAGGTCCGCATTTAAGTCCACTTCTGACTCTGAGGTCTAATATGGAAAAAAAGAGTATCGTTTACCAGTTTAAACATTCTTACAAGTCTTCAAAGTAACTCATTTAGATGCTAGAAAATGCTAAAAAGTCCTCAGTAATTCCTTATTTTCAGAATAAAATGCCTATACAAACTCCTGGATGTTCAGAGTATCCAGAGTGATTTATTTGTTGCTCGCTTTTAAAAGTCAACAAGTAAATCTGCAGCTTTAAATCTGCAGCTTAAACTAACAGCAGAATATCAAAAGAAAACTGCAAGCTTAATTATAAATGCAAGTAACAAATTAAAGGGGATGAAAGATACCTTTTTAAGAAATAAAGGAGAACTCCACTGCATGACTTACCTCCTTCACTTCTTGCTCCTCTTTCCTTGAATAATAATCTTGCAAGTTTGCACCCCGATCCCACTGAGCTCCATGATTGCCACAGTTTCCAGGTGCTGCACCTGGTCCATTGTCTACTATACAAAACAAATGAAGAAAAATAAAGTAACTCCCCAAAATATGTTCTTAGCAATGGAGAGGCATAGCCTGGCCACCTCAACAGGCCATCTCAACCACTCTCTCAGATCTCATGCAGTCATTCACACCTCGGCCTCAAAACTATGACTTCGGTGTCCTGTCTGCAGAATGATGCAATTTGGGAGAGAAATCACCACCCAAATACATTAGAATACGCACAAATAACAGTTTTCAGTCTTACCTACTTCACCTTTTAAAATCAAATGTGGAGGAAGGGGTCCCCCCAGAGCTGAACTGGAACCAGTGACATCTCTAGCTGCTTCCTGTCCTCCAGCGGGGGCATCACCTGCTGCTGGCTAGGGAAGGGAATGAAGGAAAACCTCAGCACATCAGTACAGAATAAGTCATTTTACTATTTAGCTAGAAACTGTGCAGGCAGTTTAAAGAGCTCAGGCAACATTATGCTACAGCTATTTCCAGTAACTATGCAATAGCTACCACTCAGTAGCAATCTCAATAGTAACACAACTAGGAATATTTGAACACTGAACTGCCATGAAACTAATTGGCACAGCAAAACCAAAATAGCAGTCCTGTTCCCCTTGGGTTCCACATAGGCTGATGAGGCAGGGAGGGTGCCTCCACTGAGAAAACTGATAGGTCCTTAAAGGAGCACTAGAAAAAGACTCTTCCCCTCTCAACAGATAACACATAACTTCATGCTTTATTTATTTTTTTCTCTAAACTTGCTGTAGTGAGAGAGTTACCCTCCTCCTCCTCAGCCTTTAAATGACAGTCACTGCTGAGAGTTCATAAAACAGTATAAAAAGCAGTGATCCTGTTACATACCTAAATCAATTATGGTTTAAAACATGTCACATTTTCAATGTCTGGTTTGATATATCTGTGATTATTATTTTGTTTGGTTTTGGTCTTTTTAAAAGCACACAAGATTATATATATATATTAATGTCCTTCTAAAGATTCCCAGGTGCAAGTACTTTTAAAGCCAGGCTACACCTCACAGGAACTCTGAATTCTTTCCAGCCTCATCAACTTTGTAGCCCAACATGTAGCTGTATTTACCAGACATCCTACAACATTCAGCTGGACTTGATAATCTCAAAGGTCTTTTCCAACCTAAATGACTCCACAACTCCACGATACCCTGTATGTGTCCCAGCCTTCCAGCAGTGCAAGAAGGCCCTCACATTCATCACTGCACAGGGGAACCAGACTGAACTCCAGGGATGAAACACAACTGGGAGCACAGCACCACAATGACAGATTAGTCTTTGGTAAGGAAAAAGAGCAGCTTACTCCAAAAGCAGGAATTTCATCCTTCTTCATTTCATTCACCCGCACGAGGTAGTTGATGAAGTCTCGGGCAGCATTGCTCTGTGCATCCTTCTTGTTGGTGGAGTTGCCCATGCCAACGTAGTTGAAGCCTTCCACTCGGACCTGCAAGGATCAACACACAGCTCTGACATGGGCAGCTGAAAGGGGTTTGGAGATCAGCAACACCAACTGCAACACCAAATCCTGGCTGCTGATAAGTACAGGAGAAATAGTATTACTAAGTATTGTTACATATCATTATATATAGCTATGTATTTCTGTAGGTTTTGAAAAGCAAACCCCCACATTCTGAGAACTTCTCCTCTCAGAGCACAAGTGCTTCCCAAACCCTCGTGGAAGAAGAAAAATCAATGTAGGAAGGGACCCTGGCAACACACAGCAGCAAACTCTGCCCAAGATCACTTTCCTCAACCTAAATCCCAAACCCTTGGACAACAAGGACAGGAGTGACCTTGTGTCCACTCAGCCATAGCTCGATGTCCTCGCAGCTATATAGATGTGATTTACTACTGATTTTTTTTTTCTTCACTTTAGAACAGCAATTCTATACCCTGGACAATGGTACCTCCAACCATTCAGTAACCATACTGGATTCACAGCCATTGTACCAGGCTGTGAAAATTAGCAAGAGAGATGTTTCAGTGAGACTGATCCTTTCACCTGTTAAGCTTCCATGCATGCTTACAGGGCATCAACACACCAGAACAACAATATACTGTATAATATACGATATATGTGCATAGTTGGACTTTTTACAAAAGCATGGAGTGACAGAAGAAGGGGAATGGCTTCACACGCACAGATGGCAGGGTTGAATAGGATATTAGAAAGAAATCCTTTCCTGTGAGTTTGGTGAGGCCCTGGCACAGGGTGCCCAGAGAAGCTGTGGCTGCCCCTGGATCCCTGGAAGTGTCCAAGGCCAGGCTGGACATTGGGGCTTGGAGCAATCTGGGATAGTGGAAAGTATCTGTCCATGGCAGGCAGTGGAACTGGATGAGCTTTAAGGTCCCTACCAACCCAAAGCATTCCATGATTCTGTGAATATATCTATTCATACAACTGCTCCATCCGAGTACTGCTCAACCTGTTATAACACCTTGAAAATTGCTTTAATGCCACTGTGCTTCTTAGTTTTCTTACTGACATGGAAGACAAATGAGGGGAGAAGGGTAAAATGACAAATTTAAGGTGTTTAGTGCAAATCCATGGCATTACTCATGAACTGATCTGTCCTGCACATGGCCTCACACTTACTGCCTGCTACCTGTCAGGGCCAACCTGAATTCACAGCTCCCACAACCCCAATACCCAGAGGCAGGAGTAAAGTACTATTAGAGCGGTGCAGAGTAGCAACCATTCCAACAAGAATTTTTTAATACGTTTAATCTCAAACTCAAGAGCAGGCCAAAGCTCTCGGCAAAGGTGACACACAGTGCCCTTCGGCAACTATTTTAACTGCAAGAAGGGTCACACATGGTGCAGAGACACACACCCCCCTTCAATAAACCAATTCCTTTTCCCTGTAAGAGCATCGTTCTGGCTGCTTCCCTCCTTTCACTCATTTCACACAGCGCACAGGCACCCAGGACACGCTGGCTCAAAGCGGCCCGGCCCAGCCCTCTCCGAGCCCTCGCCTGCCAGTGACTCCCACCCAGGCCGGGCAGGGCCCAGACCCTGGACAGGATCCCTGACCCTCAGCACCGACCCCGGGTTCCCTCTGGCAGAGCCCAGAACCCGGCAGCACCCCTAGCAGTGCCCCAGGCTCCGACAGGGCCGCCAGACCTGCTGCCAGACCCCCGGCACTGATCTCACGCTCCCTGCGGCAGAGCCCCGGGTCCGGCCCGGCACGGTCCCCGGCAGAGCCCAGACCCCATCACGGAACTCAGACGCCCGGCAGGGTCCCACATTCCCTCTGACAGGGTCCTCAGACCCCCGGCAGAGCTCCAGGTCCCTCCGGGCAGCGCCCCCAGACTCCCGGCACGATCCAAGTTGCCGCTGGCAGAGCCCAGCCCCCCGTCACGGCCTCCAACCCCCCGGCACAGCCCCCACACGGCCCGGCAGGGCCCCAGACCTCCTCAGAGCCCCGACAGAGCCACGGCAACGCGCCCAGAGCCCCGCCAGGGTCCGTCCAGGGCTCCGGAGGGCCCCAGCCCCCCTCAGGATCCCCAA
>VZRL01003444.1:166248-177306 GCA_013397895.1 Origma solitaria | reverse complement strand
TTCTGTCATTAATTTTTGTGTTTATGCCATGGCATGTACCAGCCCTTTCTTTTCATTTCCTTTCAACTTTTTAGCCATGTTTGTTTGTTTATTTGAGTTTCAATTTTTTTTTCAGTTGATTTCATTGGTGGATTTGATCCATTTCCTCTCTACCATGTCAATGAAAAACCCACCAACCTTTTGTTCAAGCAGACATACCTGTAAGTATCATCGGTGCTAAGAGACTCCCTGTGCTTCTTGGTTTCATGGCTCAAGGGTACCCCAGGTTTGGGTTTTTTCCTCCTTGCAGGCTGATTTCTCCAACAGGCTTTTCGGGCATGGAAGGAATGAACAAATGGACACCAGAAAGGGTGTTTACCTTTAAAAGCTGTTTGCCTTTAAACAATCGTTCTTTTTCAGCGTTTTGGATCGTTCTGAGAGACTTCTGTGGGGATGAACGCTTAATACGCTGGAATGAATGAAATAAAACAGCGTATGGCCATAACTGAGTTCAGGGAGATAATGTAGGAAATGATCCTTTCTTGGTATTTGGGATCACAATGGTGGTGTGATTGATCTAGCACTGAAGTTATGATGTGGATAAGAAGAGGGGTCCAAAAGCCTCCAAACAATGTCTTGCACTTGCAGCTCACTCTGGAGCAAATAAGCGTGGATCTGAAAAGTGATTTCATGTGCCGTCTGGAGCAGGATGAGGAATTACAGAGGGTGAGTGTGCTCCCTGTGCCCTGTCAGCCTTGTACCAGGCTCGTGCTTTTCCAGAAGGGGCTGCACGTAACACAAAGTGCATAAGGCTGGATTTCAGCACAAATACACTGCATGTTTTCATGTTCCACTGGGGTGGATGTGGGGATGAGTTGTGCTGTGCCAGGAAAAAATACAAACTATCACCTGTTCTTCAGCAGTTTTTCCTGTGTGTAAGGGAAAGGGGTAAAAAAGTGAGGCAAAGTATAGATGTGGAGCAGAACAGGCTGATTTTTGGAGATTTTTGAAATGTCCTGTATTTTTTTTATCCAGATCCAAGAAGTGAGAGAGGCCTTACCTGTGAAGAATTTTGAAAGTGAAATTCTGGATGCAATCCATCACAATTCTGTTGTTGTCATCCGTGGTGCCACTGGTTGTGGCAAAACCACCCAAGTGCCCCAGTACATCCTGGATGAATCTCTCTTCCTTGTTTCCAGCCCCACTGCAATCATTCCCTTTGTGAGGAGCAGTCAGGGCTTGGGACCCCTTCTGTGTGAGCCACAGGGACCATCAGCCAGCAAGAGGTTCAGCCCGGGGCATGAAAAAATGCACCTTTTAATCTGACAGCAGGTGCCTAAAGGGTCTCCAAGAGCGCTGGAGAGGGACTTTGGGCAAGGGGTGGTGGGATAGGACAAGGGGGAATGGCTTCCCAGTGACAGAGGGCAGGGATAGATTGGATATTGGGAAGAAATTGTTCCCTGTGAGGGTGGGGAGGCCCTGGCACAGGTGCCCAGAGAAGCTGTAGCTGCCCCTGGATCCCTGGCAGTGTCCAAGGCCAGGTTAGACAGGGCTTGGAGCAACCTGGGACAGTGGGAACTGCCCCTGCCTATGGCAGGGATTGGAATGAGATAATTTGAAGGTCCCTTCCATCCCAAACCATTCTAGGTTTCTACGATTCTATGCCTTATCTGCTTGACAGCATTCTGCACTGCCACATGGAGGTGCACAGCTCAATCGTGGCTTTGTTTCTGTCCTGAGAAAAATAGTTGAGAAATACCTGCTTATTAGTGATCCAAAGCTTGCTGTTACAAAGGGATTTCCTTTTTTAATTTTGCATTAAGGTGTATAAACACAGAGATCAGACAGAGCAGGATTTTACATGCACAGACAGTGTCCCAGTGACTCTGACAAACACATACCAGCCTGAACAACCTGATGGTGTCATACTGCTGTTTAAACACAGTATAGACTCCTCATGGAGAGGACAAAACACTATCCAGCTGAAAGGGGGTGGAGACAGATCTTCCTCCTTTCTAGGCAAAAGTCATTAGCCTCCTCTTCCAACTGGGAAAAATTTGCTATTTTCTTTTAAGAGATCCCAGTTCGGCCTGGAATGTGCAGAGCTCCAGGGGAGCAGTGTAAAACACAGGGTCACATGTGCCCCAGCAAAGCCAGCCCTAACAGGAAGGGGCTTGGGCACATTGCCAATTCCCTGAAAGAAATCACAGCCCATCATGTGGGGAATGTGCCACGTGGCAGAGAATCCCTGAAAAGGAACCTCCAGATCGACATGGAAGTGAACAGTATCGTAGACAGATGTGGCACTTGGGGATGTGGCTTAGTGGTGGACCTGGGAGTGTCAGCTGAATGGTTGGACCTGATGATCTTAGAGGTCTTCCTCAACCTTGATGATTCTATCAGTCACCATCAGGCCACACAATGCTGTCCAGCTTGGCTTTGGCCTTGACAATGAATTCACTGGAGGCAGCAACAAGCGGAAGCCGTGGAGGTCCCATGGGAATGCCAGAAACAAAAGTCATTACAGCTTTAG
Organism: Origma solitaria; assembly: GCA_013397895.1. Taxonomy (NCBI): domain Eukaryota; kingdom Metazoa; phylum Chordata; class Aves; order Passeriformes; family Acanthizidae; genus Origma; species Origma solitaria. The sequence goes on along the minus strand of VZRL01003444.1, from coordinate 174,794 downwards.
TCTGTGCAACACCAAAACCTGGGTGGACAAAAGTAAAATCAGACCATTTTCCTTAAAGCAGCCTCAATACAGGTGTTCAAACAAGCAGCAGCACAGATTTTCTGTGTAATCCAGCATCAATCAGGCTTCAAGCACTTCTCAGGAGCAAGAACAATGTAAATTAAAAGAGGTAACTGTGCATGCAGACAGGAATGACGCTGCAGTAAAAATTGCACCTATTTACTACATTTATTCATATGTAGGCATCCCCCAGTACAGACTCACACACAGTAGCAACATCCTGCTCTCTGTCCATAGCTCATGACTCCTTATGTACCTCTAGAAATTTCATATTTGCCTCTTTATCTATGAGGCTAAAAAATAATGGAATTCCTCTGACTTTGAACCCAAGAAATACAATCAGGCTCTAAAGCTCACCAAGATTCATCAGGGCTTGTATACATACAGCAAACCCACAGTGAACAGTTCTCTTCATTAAATATCTGATTTAATCTAATTTAAACATTTCCTGTCTGTTTCAGTCTCCCCTACACCACTCTGACTTTGTTGATTTTAATTGCTGTTTGTATTTAAACTTGATTTTGCTTCTAGAAATCATTCAATGTTAAAATGTTTTGGCCTTGTACAGCCTTCAACAAGGTTCCTCTTAAATTACAGCAACACATAATTAGGTTCCTCTTAAATACAGCACTACAAGAGAGAAATATCAGAGCTGTTCTACTTGGGCACCACCATTTCAGAAAAATTACTGTAGAAATAAAGCTAGAAATGCACTTTTGGAGACAGAAGGAAAACAAACCTAGCGGAAAAAACCAACCTACAGAAAGAGTCAGGAGAAGAACAACAGTAAATCACAGAGTCACAGCTCTAAATCTGTGAGATGTCACAGCAGGAGGAAGGAAGAGAGAGTGGAATCTGTCAGGGATGCTTGCTCAGCTCCCTTTGTTGAGCTCCCAGCTGCTGTTAAGTTGGGAAACAGCAGATGCAACAGTTTTTCACTGCAAAATCTTTCAGGAAGGAAGTTCTAAGACTATAGCAACAGGGGAGTTTGAAAAACACAAAGTCTGCATTTTCAGACATGATGAGGGAAACAGGCAGTGTTTACCTAGTTTACTTACCCAGTTTGATGACAAAGTTGAGAAATTCCCCAGTGAGAAACTAGAAAAGACCGACAGTAGTTTATTAACACCCTCAAATTTGAAGGTGTAAAATCATCTAAAGCTACTATATTTATATCTTATATAACTTTTGCACAACTTTGAGAAAAGCCCTTGGCCACCTGGCCAGTCTCTGAGAAATACTAAATGAATTCCATTGGAATAGGGGAGGGATACCACAAATAAAAACATTGGGTACAGATTGTATACTGATGGCACAGAGCTCCCCACAAATCTTCAAAGTGCCCAAGACCAAGAGGGATGAAGGCAGAGCTGATTTGGGACAGTTTCTGCCCTACCTCATGTAGGCGATCCCCAGAACATTCCTAGTCAAGGGTCTTGGCCACTGTGGGTTTGTTCAAGGAAAAAGGGCAGACCTTTGCTCATTTGCATGGATGAGATGAGAGAGCTGAAGGGTAAGTGAGGCAGGTCTTGGTTAAAAGGTAGTAAGGAATAGTCAAAAAGGTGAGGAGGGATGAATAACAAGAAGCGGGGTGGAGATGAAAGAATTTTTCTTTAATAAAGCTGCTTCAGTATGGGTGACAAACCACACGGAGAACAGCCACAGTACAGCTCAAAGAGAAAGAAGGCTGCTCCCAGCAGGGCCTGGGATGATGCTGTACCTGATACTTCTGTGCCAAGGCAAGGTCTGCCTTTGCAAAGGCTTGCAGCATCAGATTGGTTTGTCGGCCCAAATAGTTGTATGTGCTGTCAAAAAACCAAACCAAAAACAGAATTGGTAAATGCAAAGGAGGAACTTAAAACCAGTGAAACAAAAGAAATAACCACAGGCTTTTGCTGTTGATTGTTGTCATTATTATGAGAGAAATCTGTGCAATCTACATTGATGCCATCTACTTTCAAGCATTTGAAGTACGCCAAGCTCCATGGAAGAATTAGCAGATTTCTCTTCCCAGTTCTTTCCAAATGGAACTGCTTTTGAAAATTAAAAATAAAAGAATACCATCGGGCAATAAGGAAAGTCAATCACTTAATTTTCCAGTTGCTTGTTCATTTAATGGATTGTCTAGATGGGAACACAGGTATCACACAGTAATTCATCTCATCAGCATGGTATGAGGGGCAGAGGGTAAATCAGAAATTGAACTCAGCACGGCCCTTTTCCTCACAGACTGCTCATGTGAACTAATCATTTTAACCTCTCTGGGTTTTGGTTCCTTACCCAATGAAGACAGAAATTATTTCCCACTTCAAAAGTTACCACAAGGATAAAAAGAACATTGAAACCTTTGGGTCAGCTTAGAAACCACAGCAAAAATCACCCAAAGGAACGTAATTGGAGATCCCAGGTTATATGACTGTCCCATCACTAGCACTGGGGATAGATTATGTCTCTGTTTGCCTCTGTACATCCCTATCCTGCAAAATTCTCCATTGCTGTGATGGAAGACAGTCGGGGAAATACTCTGCAGATAGAGGAAGGTAAAACAGCACAAGGTATGTGTGAGGGGAAGGAGTCCGAGCATACTGACCTTCCAACTGCTCCATTTGCCCCTACTGCCAGTGCACCCAACAGTTGCTAGTTTGGGGTGGGGGGAGAAAAAAAAGGTAAAAAAAAATTTACTTCATGTAATAAAATCAAGTAAGAAAAAGGGGTGGTGGGAGGGAGCAGCAAAACTGCCTTGCACTGAGTGTCCAGGGTTACTTCTTCCCCAAGGCTGAAGCAAGAGAGTGCCTTAGAAGAAATTACTTTTAAGAGAAGCCTCTTACCTCATCCACCCCATAAAGAAATTCAAACTGCCCTGTTTCATTCTTGTTTATGCACTGTGCCAGGTCCAAGAGGTCTGCGTCGCTGAACTTCACACCCTGGAAGGTTGGGATCCGTGCTTTTATCCCATCCAGCAACTCTTCCACACGAACTGTGCAGAAGAGCAATCTCATATGAGGGAACACAGCCCTGTTCTGGGAGAGTTCCCTGCCTTGTCTCCGACAGAAAGACTTCATATTTTACAAGCTGTTCACTTTTGGCCTAAGCCTAGTAAACGATACAGCTCTAAAACAACGAGTAAGACAACAAAGAGTAAGACTCTTTTACCAGATCAGAAGTTTAGGAATGAACTGGCAACAACACATTTAAGACTAAATATAATTTCATGTGTTCAGAAACACCACATAATCTGCTGTCCAGAGCAAATAATCAAAGATATGTACTCTGTACTTACTCTTCACACCTGTCACAGGAGGAATGTGATAGTAATAAAATGGAACCTCAGGGGCTTCAGATGCAACCTTCTGCAAGAAAGCAACCAGCTCATCTGGAAGGAAACCATCAGGTATCCCGTAAGAGAATGAGACTATCCATAGGGGACACAGCAGAGTCACAGCGCTGGGGCTGTGGAGAGGCCTCAGCTTGTGCACCACACACAGCGAGTCACACAGAACCCTTCCCATGCCAGAAAATACTGAATGTGACATAAATCAGGGGAAGACCTAAAGAAAGGCAAAGACAACACTTCTTTGAAACCAAACCAGTTTCAGTAGCTCACATTCATTCTCTTACAGGCGTAACTCAGGCACGCTGTCACATGTGCCAGACCTGTGTGCCAAGTGGTCTCAGCAGGATCACTTGTGTGCAACAGAGGGCAAGAGATCAAGTTCATGTTTACCTCCCTGGGGTATTGCTTGGTGAGGATGATGAACAGGGTTTTGGACAACTTTTTTTTGCACCATTTTAGGAATGAAATAGTTGTTATGGTTGACATTTTTCCTGAGAATCTTATTCACTGCATCCTTCACAGACAGACCTTAGGCAATTTTCTCTTTGACACAGAAGGAAGAAGAATGGCAAAAAACAAAACAGTGCTGAACACCCACTGCCATCCTGCTCTCAGTGAGGTTTCTGTTGACTTTTGTGCTGTTTGCATTTGTGCAGTCTGATTTTTTTTGTGGCTTTTGTGCAGTCTGATTTTTTTGTGGCTTTTGTGCAGTCCGATTGCCACTGATTGTGTCCTGGCTGTCACTATCAGCCATACTGGTAACCCACTCTGGTTTCTTCTGATGCTTTCATATGAACATTTCCATTCAGAATTCATTTAGACAACTTTTAATATTTCTTTTAGAAACCTTCACTTCATGTGGTTCTTTTATGTAACTGTCAGGATCTTAGGGACAAATACTTGCTTTGTAAGTTTTGAGGTAACCTTGGGCAGACAGAACCAAACCTGATCACCTCAGTAACAAGAGCCACACCTGTGTATCAGCAGTTGCTCAACTTGGTCAGTGCCCAGCCAGGGTCAGCATGGAGTCAGCTGCTTCCTAGTGTGGCCCAGATCAAGCGGAAACCCCAAACTATCGATTCAGAACACAGACTAGTTAACTACTCTTTCCATAAGCAAGTATTCTTTTTACAGGAGGCTAACAAAATACATCCCAAAAGACATCCTTCCCACCTCCTACCGGAACAATTCTGCTCTCTCTCATCTTAAAAAAATGCTTCTTCCACGTTTTGCTTTTCCATGACAAACATGGATTTTCCGTGTTGTGCACACATTATCACCAGAATATTTTCCAAAGAAAGTAGATGGCATTAATCCTTTATTTATGAAGAAGGTTGGGAGGGCAATTAAAAGACCTCAGCAATCACATCTACTCACCTTTGTTTGTGGGTTTGAAGAAGAAGGGGGCTATGACAGCAATGCCACCAGCCCCTATGGCTGCTGCATGTCTTGCCTATAAAAGACAGAGTGGAAAGTATCCGAAGGGACATCTGCTTCTATTTATCACACACAGAGTGAAAAACACCATATACACACCAGCTCTTGACACTCTGGCAGACTCAGTGCTCCCACATGAATGATCACATGATCCAATCTGCACAAAAAAGCAAATTCAGAAGGTTTTGGGGATGTTTCAGTGATGGTGAAAAACTACCGAGCTGCCAATATGGCTCACTTCAGCCCAGGTAGCCACAGAACAAGAACCTAAAAAAAAGAGTTGAGCCTGTGTTGACCTGATGAGCAGGAACATGGGGAAAATGCTGACAGTGACAAGCAGCCAGTGGTGGAAGAAAGAAAACACATTTGTAAACATGAATTATGTGTGACTTCTTGCTGTTGTACTTGCAAGGCTGTCAGGAGGGATGAATCTTAGCATTTTATTAGGAAATTGAAATTAAGATGTGAAGGATTTAAGGGAAGGCTGGGAAGAGTAAAGGAAATCAAAGTGTATCTTTACTTTCTGACCCTATTTCTCTGCAGACCTACCAGAAGAATTCAACCTCACAGTTGCACCTCTGACTGCTTGTCTGCTCCTGCCAAGGGAATCCTCCATGTTCCAGGCCATCAATCCAGGCTGTTTTTCTCCTTTACACCCATAGGAGATCTGGATGTAAAGGCTATGAATCTGAAAACTGTGATACTTCATACCAGTTTATTTCTTCTCATTATCCTTCTCCCCCAAAGTACCTCTTCCCCTGCACATCCTCTGACCCAGCAACCAAGAGAAAGGCAGCAGTGAGAGGTACAAGGCTATGACAGGTACAAGAAATGGAGAATGGAGCTGCCATTGGATTCACAGCTGCAGATCCAGCTGGAATTCTTTCTTCTGTCACTAATTTTGCACCTTTAGGGAAGCAGTTAAGCACTTGACACCTGAGCTTCAGTCACACCAAATAATGCATTACACTGAAAGATTCAGAAATGCTCTTTATTTTCATTTCTTCTCAAGACTAAGCAAAGGGCACAGACCTTCTTTTCCAAGCCCCTTCTCATCGCCTGCCCTCTGTGTACCAAGGAGAAGGACTCTCACAAGCTCTCTAAGCAGCAGAAACAGACACCAGCCACATGGCAGTGACAAAAACATACTTCTGTGATAAAGGAGCTGGGGAACAAAGCCCAACAACAAAATACCAACAGAAAGGCATCACCAAACTTGGTTTTGCAATCAGGTATTATTATAACACAAGATCTGGAATCCCCCATTCCCTCTCAGTTACTCACTTGTCTTTTCCTTGGCACATCCACTCTTCTGCTAACTGCTTCCTCTCCTGGATGCTAAGGGACAGGCCTTCTCCTGTTGTGCCATTCACTGTTTCAACACAACACAAACACTGGCTGAGGCCTCACCTACACACAGGGGTTTCACTGAAGACAAGAACTGACATTCTTGAGCTGGGAAGAATCATTTAGATGAGTCTTCTCTGTCACCACATTATCCATTCATCTCTGGGAATGCCACCTTATGTAGGCAATGCTTAGTTCATCCCCCACAGAAAGGGGTGTGGGCAAAACCAGATGCCTTAAAAGTACCTCTTGCACTCTCTCCACTGGTGAATAAAAATGGCCATGATGATCCCACAGCCACATTCCCTCCCACTACAGCTCCTGTCGGGTAAAATGACACAGGATTCCCATCCAGGCAAAAGGGCTGAAACACAGAGCCTGTCAAAAAACACTTACCAAAAACGTTCTTCACGTTCTGCTTATTTACCAGGTAATCCACATACTCACGAATCACCGGGAGGTTAATTTGTCTGCAATAAAAGGAACCACAGCAACCATTAAGTTCCCACCCACAGTTATTTTGAACTTAGTGATTAAGAAACCAAAAAACCACCATGTTTTTTGAAGTCTTGCATTTGTACACACACAGATTGCCCAGAGGTAAGAAACCTGTGACATCTATTTAATGTCTGAAGTAGCAGCTCAGCTCTGAATTCTCTCTCCAGTTTCTCTTCCTCATGACAAGTAGTTCACTGTTCCAAACTTTTATTGGGATTTGCTGCAGGCTCATCAGAGCAAAGAACTTTTTTTGGAGATACAAGAGAACAGAAGACACTAAAACCTCTTCGTCTTTTGAGGGAAACAGGAGTCCTCTTGAAAGCACAAAGATATTTGTGCAAGTGCTGGCAAATGGTTAAATTATGCTTATAACTGCTGGATATGGAGAGTGAAATGGCATCCGCTGGATGTGACTTTGACCTCTCTCTCATTAAAGGATGAGGAAAGCAACTGAATTCCCTGTCAAACAGGGGAAATAGAATTCTAGGGTTATCTTCTCTGCAAGACAAACTTATTTTGTTTACTAGTGTATAATATTTCACCATTGTTTTCATTTGTAAAAAATACAGACGAACCCTACGGTCTGGAAGCCAATACTGGTGCCTTGACTGGTTTTACACATCACTCAAAATTCCAAAGCTGCCTTCCCAGAACATATCTCATAAGGACCATGCAGTCCAGGCAGAGTGCTCAGGTCACTCTCTAAATACCATGTTGCAATTAATTGGAGGTGTATTAAAAAATAAAATCAGAAATAAGTTTCCTTTGAAGCAAGAATCAAAGCAGTGACTGCAACTGAATGAGCCCTCTGAGATGGAGCCATGTATTTCAGCACTTAAAGTAAAGTTCACTTTTGGAGATCTGTGCTAGCAAATCTCCATGGTCTCTCTTAAAAGCATGTACACATCCCCCACCAGAGCTCAGGGTTCTCTGCTGATTCCAAACAACTCGGTCTTGCAACATCAAAATGCAGTAAGGAGGCTTCTGCTTGCCACCCCTGCTCTGAAGAAAGCTGAATTTCAAGTTTCAGTTTGATGTAATTTTCAAAACTGTGCTGCCCTTGCAGTATTTTCTTCAAGTTTAAACTAATTCCATGCACACATACACACACGTGACTGTATGCATGACTTAGCCAGGGTAGAGAGAAGTCTAAAAGGCCTTTAGATTCTGACAATTATTTTCTAGCTCTCAAGAGCTCTTTTTAGCTAGGACTGTGATTTTCCTTACACAAATGTGAAAGCACTGCATGTACCTGTACTATGATTCAATTTGCACCTATGAAGCAACAGAAAAGGAGATATGAGACTGATCCAAACGCTCCAAACCCAGACCGGCAGCACTTGCTGGGCAACAGAAGGAAGCAGAGACAAGGGAATCTCACTCTGGTCCTACTGGAAACAATTTAATCGTCCCCTCAATCCCATCAGAGATCTGGGTTTTTTTAAAACAAACAAACAAAAAAGCAGCAGGAAAACAAGCAGACCAGTTCCAAATAAGAAAGAAGGAAAAAAAGGAGTGGAAGGAAACAGTAATCAGTACAACTCTGACAGCTCACCCATCCGGAGTCATTGGAGTGATGGTAGCAGCGACAAGACCCTCTAACTTCTTTCCGGGTGTCATTGAGCTGTTTGGAAATAAAAGCGATTGCCATCTCTGTTCGAGTGCCTCTGTGAAAGGGTGAAAGCCCCGCGGCTGTGCAGCCGAGCCCCCGGGCACGGAGCGCGGTCCTGCGGAGGCCCCGAGCCCTTCCCGAGGATCGGTGGGGCGCGCCCCGGCTCCCCTCACCTCGCTCGGCTCCGGGGCCGCTCAGCGGCGGTGCGAACGGCCGGGCGGGGACAGGGGAGGGGACAGGGGAGGGGACAGGGGCGGG
>VZRL01003444.1:146799-166077 GCA_013397895.1 Origma solitaria | reverse complement strand
CCTGTGCCTGCCCTTGCCCCTGCCCCTGCCCCTGGCCCTGCCCCTGCCCAACCCACCCTGTGCCTGCCCCTGGCCCTGTCCAGCCCACCCTGTGCCTACCCCGCAGCCCCCCATGGCCCCTGGGCACAGCCGCGCCCCCCGCGGGCTCCTATGCCCCCACTCCGTGCAAGAGACAAGGCTAGTTTGGGTTATTGGTCATTATCTGCAAGCTTCAACGTCTAGATAAATAAACGAACCTCTAAATATTAATAACAGGATAGAAACAAACATAAAATCTTGGAATGATTTGGGTTGGAATGGACCTTAAAAGGTCACCCAGTGCTACTCCCTGCCATGGGCAGGGACACCTTCCACTATCCCAGGCTGCTCCAAGCCCTGTCCAACCTGGCCTTGGACACTTCTAGGGATGGGGCAGCCACAGTCTTCCCTGGGCAACATGTGCCAGGGCCTCACCACCTTCACAGGGAGGAATTTCTTCCAAATATCTCACCTAACGTTGTCTTCTCAGACCTGCCGAGGTGCTGTAAGCACTCCCAGTGACGGTGCAGTGTCCCTGCTCTGGGACGCATGAACGGATCTGTGTCCCTGTGTGAGAAAGACAATCGGAGCTCAGGCCATCTGCTCCCTGCATGCAGCCCAAGGTGGCTTTATCAGCTGTGTGCCATGTGCAGTGCGCAGTGTGGGCTCCATGGCAGGTGTGCACAGCACGATCCTCTCTGTCCCATCAGAACCGCAGCTGGGCCGTGAGTCCAGTCTGCTCCCAGGAGATCTGACCAGCAGACAACTAGCACTCCGTAAGGCAAGGTACTGCCCTGGATAGATTCATAGCCATAAACTGGCAAAAAATATTTTAAGAAATTGTCTTCAGTGTGCACTTTCAGAACTTCCATTTGGGCATGATCTGAGAGCACCCAGTGCCTCCAGAGAAAACAATCCCTTGTTGTGTGATCCAGGAGCACATTTTTCATGTATTCACATAATAATCCCAGGAGTTTGGGGCTGTGGTATTCCTCCTCCACTCCAAAATATGCTCACCGTGGGCTGTTTGCATGCAGAGATCACTTTCTCTGGGGTTTGGCCTTATTAGCAGCTCCTCACAAAGCACATGTATTTCCCTTTCCTTAGAGGCTCATCTTGGTCTTCCAGAAATTGCCTTTTTCTATGCTCTTCCATTCCCACGGTTAATTTCTTTTTCTCCAGGCTCAACAGTTCCAGCTCTCGCAAATTCTTCCACCTCCCCAAAGCACCAATGCATTTCTGGAAGTTCAGAGACAATTCAGTGCTCTACAGAGCCATTTAGAGAAAGTCCACAAGATTTTCTACGTATTTTAATGCAATTTTAGAGCTACTTCATGCTGTTGACAGCACAGGAGAGAAGCTTTACAGTAGCCTGGAGTGGTTTAGAGCTGCTTAGAACTCTGCAGGAATCACAGATTGGCATAAAAGAGTTTTAGAGTTACCTTGAGCTCTACAGAGAAATTTTAAAGCTGCATGGAGGAGTTGGGAGTTGTACAGCAGAGGTTTAGAGGCATTCTAGATGCATTTAGAGACACATTAGTGCTGCTTACAGCAACATAGAGCAGCTTTAGATCAGTTTAGGGGTGCTCTGAGGTGTTGAGAAGAGGTTTAGAAGAGCTAAAGGAGTTTAGTGCTTTACAGGAGCTCTGGCACACTTCACAGGACTTTAGAGCTGCTTAGAACTGTTTATAGGCAGTTTAGAGGAGTTAGATCAACTTAGAGTGGTTCAGAGTGGTTTTGGAGGGCTTCAGAAGAGTTTTAGCACTCTCTCTAAGCAGGAGTTCCAGAATCACAGAAAGGAGTTCTAGAGCAGTTGCAAGGAAAATGAACAGGGCTTGAGATCTATTTTGAAGCATTTTACAGCCACTTTAAGCAGAGTGGTAGTAGTGTTGTTTAGAGGATTTTCAGAGTGGATATTTTAGAGGAATTTATAACTTTTATTTATACACTATTTATATATATATATATATATAAAATTTATACACTGTTGTTTGTAGCCAATTAAAAGAGTTTTAGACTGTTGAGATGGGTTGTAGAGCAGTGTAGTGCATTTTAGAGCTCTTTAAGCTTTCTAGAGTATTGTGGAGCTCTTTAAAGAAGTCTACATTGGTTCAGCATTCTGGAGTGTTTTAGAATCAGTTAAAAGATTTTAAAAGGTATAAATTTGGGGGTGTAATAATAGCTCTTTCAGAACTCATCAGAGGTGATTTGTAGCTGTCTAGTGGTATTTTAGAGAAGTTTAGAGTACCTCACAGCATATTCAAGGAGATTTAGAGGTCCTTAGAGGAGTTTAAGAGGCCCAGAGGAAATTCACAGATCTTCAAATCAATATAGAGGAGTCCTAGATACAATCAGATGAATCTTAAAGCTGCTTAGAGGAGGTTTAGAAAGATGCTAGTGAAGTTCAGAGGACTCAAGCACTCTATGAAGGGATATTACAGCTCCTCAGAACTACTTAGTGTGCCTTTGAGGAGTTCTGGAGGAATCTGGAACTATTCTTCAGATCTTTAAAGCTGTTTCAGGAAGTGTAAAGGTATTTTAAAGGTGGCAATGAAGTGTTGGAGATGTTTAACACGATTTAGTGGCAGTCTAGAGCTGATCAGAAGAGTTGTAGAGTGGTTTAGAGACTGCTTAGGGTTGTGTAAATTACATCTGGTTTGAGGCAATTGCCTCATTTGAGAAACACAGAGTTCCCTACAGCTTTTTAGAGATGATTAAAGGATTTTAGAACAATTTAGAAGATGTACACAGTAGTTTAGAGATGCCTAGAGGGATTTAATATCTTACAGTAGTTCAGAGACATTTTGAGAGATTTTAGAGTTGGTCTAGGTAATCATGTCCCCAGTTCAGGGTTGGGACTGACTGACTCTGGTCACAGCCCCTGTCCATCTCCCCCACTATCACACACCGAGGGTTTCCTGTTTCAGGGCACTCTTTGCTTACTTGTGCAAGGAACGGTTATTAATTAAGAACTGAGAAGATTAAGAAAATTATGGTAAAGATTCTAACACTCTGTGAATTACCAGAAGAAAAAAGAACTGTGCTTTAGCCAAAAGGAATGCTTCAATGGCTATGGGAATTTACATTCAGGAGAACCTGAATACATGAAATGACATTCAGGTTCCAAAATCTGCACTGTAAATTCCAGGTAAGGCAGAAGAGGAATTCAGGCTGTCTGCAGCTGCAGCATCTTGTGCAATGAGTGGAAAAGTGTCTTCCCACTTGCCATGAAATGAACAGTAGAGTGTCAGTGGTGCCAGGACTCAGAGGGCAATAAGGACACCAGTGAAAGCAGCAACAAAAAGCAGTTGCTATTTTTTCAAAATAAGTATAGCAATAAAAATACACTTTTTAATAGATTTAAGCAATTTTTCTATAAGAAAAAGAAGATGAATGTCAAAAGCTTATCTAAATAACTTGGTAAGGTAATTTCAAATAGGGGAGTTATAAACACTCTTTTGCTGCCATGTGCCAGCAAGGTGAATCCATATATTTAATAAGAACTCAATTATTCAAATACATTATTTGCTGAGGAAGCTTAATTATTAAAGTCAAAGGCCCTGCAAGTTTCCTTCAGACTTTTTGTTGTTGCTGTATAAACTTTTCCAATATTTTCTACACTGACTACCACTTACCACCCCCGTCCTTTACTTTTACTTTCCTCAAATCACAGCCCTCTCTACATATACACAGTTTTGACATCTGGGCTTTCCCATTTCTCAAGGGCACTTCTGGTCTGGCATAATTACACTGTAGTTTTGCCTCTTCTTCTCTGCAATAAATAAATGTATCCAGACATAACTTTCTTTCAAAGACAGACCCAAGTCTATTTGCAGAACAAAGAAGTATGCAGGCCTAAATGAAAATTCAGAAAGACAGTACCTGTGAAAGTGATGAAATTGTTAAATACCATCATGGCTGGCTGGCATTCAGAACCACAACATCTGGGGAGTTGATGTGATGTCATTATCTACCTCCCTCCCTCATTTCCTCTGCTCTAAATCTAAAGGTACAAAAATCAAAATAAATACTGACTTCTCAGATACTAAATTTGCATTTTACACTAATAAGTTTGCTGTTGATTCTACCTGAAAACTTGCCAGCTTAACTGTTGTAGAATTAAGCATAACCTGGAGGATTTTCCCAGCTTAGCATTTTCTTAACTGTCTTGGACAGACATTCTCTGACAGGGAGTTGGAACTATAAGCTCTTTAAGGTCCCTCCCAACACAAACCAATTCTCTGATTCAGGCTGCTGTGTCTGTTGCATAAAAGATGATTAAGACACCAAGTTGTTAATTTTTTAGATGTTAAGATGCTTTGCCATTAACAGTCAACACGAGTATAATCACATTTATGTCTGGAAATAGAACTATCAAGGTGCACTGGAGCTGAAGTGACCACTGGCAACCAAGAGAGTGTGAGGGACATTACTATTGAAGTAAAGCTCACCTCCGAACACAACCAATAGTGCCATCTGCTGCAGAGTGCAGCATTGGCTCATCCTGGGAACAGACAGGAAAGGAGAACAGGTTCTTGGAGAATCCCTCTCGGGAGGCCTTACTCACATCTAAAGAACAGAAGTGCCCACCAAACTCCCACCCCACCACCAACATCCCCACTGTTAGAAGATGGGGGAAGTTCTGATATGATCCACACTCACACCAGTAAGATGAGGGAGAAGCTTAGGAGACAAACTCTCAGTTCCAGTTATCTCTTCGTGCCTTTTTAGAAGAAGTCGAAAATATTATTTTAAGGAAAATATTTTCTTTAATGTATTAATCCTTACTCTCTGGGACTGCTTCCATCACCTCTGGACACGTTCTCAGGTTCTTGGGACAACATAGGGAAACCCTGAGCTCTCTAGGGCAATTTCTGCATATCTGGGTCCTTTTCAGACTCCTGGGGCTGTTCCCATTGTTTCAGAACAATCCTTCAGCCCTGTCGGGAGCTTCACCTGGTCCTGGGCAGAGGAGCTGCCGTGTGGTCTCACTCCATGCAGCTCTTAGACTGGAGTAGGTGGAGAATGAGAGGGAGGACGGCAGAGGAGGGGGCCAAAGCAGGTGAAGAAAAAGAGGAGGAAAAGGTCACCTTGAAACTCTGGGAAGGGGAATCAAAGAAAATGCAGAGCCCACTGTGTTCCTGCCCAGAAAGCTGTATCCTCTTCAGAGCTGTGTTTGCAAACAAGGTGTACTCTCTCTCACTTAGGACTTAAGTCACTGCTAAACACCATTTCAAAAAAGCAGAAATAACAATGCAATAAATCTGTGTCAAGACTTTTCTAGCAAGCCCTGCTACCTCTTTCCCTTAATGAGACATTCCTGTCTTAAAGATAAAAATTTACCTTGCTTCATGTTCTTGTTTCTGAGAAGAATCTGTCAAGAGCAGAATGTGGATGAATTTGTAGGGGAAGATGAATTAATTTCCTCTCAGCACTCAGAGAGGACTGGAAGTTTCTGTGGATCTAGGTAACTCCTTTCACTGGCTAAAGAAGTTTGCCGAGACAATTGTTTGTGGCGTTCTGTTTCTTGCTAGATCCCAAAACAGATCTATATTAAAAATAACCTTTACTATGGAAATAAACCAGTGAACAAAGCAGCATATAAAGCTGAGATAGCTTCTCTCTGGGCTCCATGCACAGAAGACAGGAAGGTTTTGGAATGTTTTTCATGGCAGCTGGAAGCAAGGATTCACTTAGGATTAATTCCCGAAACCTGGAATGGTTTCAAAATGTGAGCTTCAGCAGAGACATCTTGGAAAATGCCAAATCGGGAGTGCTCTGGAGTGGTGTTGGGTGTAGGAAGCTTTTTATTTGGTCAAGAGCAGCCAGTTCCATGCCTCCTCTGATGAAGTGAGCACGGAATCCCTCATTCAGCAAGATTTAGGTAACACTGACACTAAGCAGGGAGATGCAGTAGTTTCACGTGTCACTTGTAACAAACTAGCTGGAATTAGGCAAAAATATGGACTAAATCCACATCCACATTTCCAGAAAGCAGATGATTTTTGGCTGAAGGTGAATCCAGTGGTAACATGCCCCTGCTGACATAAAATGTGTAGTTAAGAGCATAAGGTCTAAATACCACCTCACTGCAGTTATGGCATCGATTTCCTTCCCACTATTTTGAAGGATAATAAGGAACCTCCTTGGAACAGTACTATAGCACATTCAACTGCTTCTTTAAAAGATGGTACACTTATGCTTTTTCATTTTCCATGCTGGAAGTGAGAATATGATGTAAAATGGAGGCTTTCTTTAGAGTAATGAGATAAGAGGCTTCTGTTGGAGATTAATTTGCAGTAAACCACAGTTCTTTTAAAAACATTTAAGGACACTTTTGCTGCCCTGGACAGTAACTACAGTAACATCACACGTTCAACTCTTTTGTGGTGAAGTGAGGTTTCTGCACCATCTGATGACAGTATGTTTACAAAAGTAAAGACCATTTATACATGAAGAGATTCAGTTCTTTTTAATTAGAATCATTGTCAAAGATTCTCTGACAGGCTTAGGCAGCAACGCAAAACTGCCTGGAGCTTTGGGTTGAGACCACTTGGTAAAACATGGGAGTGGCCACACATCCCTGTCTGTCCCTCACACGCCATTCTCCATATTACACTACAGACTTGTCAGCTGCAAGAACACGACTCAAAGTTATCATTAACCACACTGTAACAACACACTTTTTTTTCCCTGGGTTCCTCCAGTCCTGACACAATTAGGTCAGTGGAAAAGATTCCTGCTTTTTGTGCAAACAGTCTGTGCTTGCCTCTAGGGATAAAGGTAACTTAGAAGCCAACTGCCTGGATGTGACAGCAGCGATTGTAATGCTGCCACAGAGCAGATGGCAGCACTTTTGCTGTGGAGAATGTTGCTTAAGGTCTTGTTAGAGAGAGGAGAAGTGGAAATCACAAGCGATCATATCACAGGCTTGTCCTTGTCCTTATCCAATCACGGCTGTTATTTAAATGCCAGTTCATTACAGTGTTCCTGCACAGATGAAGACAGTAAAATTAAGGTACAAACCACGTGCTTTTATGTATTTGCGCCCTCATCTCTGCTCCTTAAGGCAAGGGTACAGAAAAATATTACTTTGTCAGGTGTTCTAGAAAACACCAGCCAAGTCCCAGAGATGTATTTATGACATTATACAGAGGTGTCACAGAGCCTTCGAGGCTTAATGGCTGCTGCATATTTGGATTTTCCACTCTTTGGAGGTACTAGTGAGACTGTGTGACAAATTTCATCACAACCCCATCCCCATTCCCTAAATTCTGGAATGTATACAGTTACAAACAGAATACATGTTCCCATGCCTGCCCTTCTGCCTCATACAGCTGTTGACATGTTCTCTCAATGTTTATGTGTAAAAACAAGAGTGTTGGAAAACAACCTCTCGGGAAAACACTGAGGATTGTTCTCCAGCCTGGGGGTGCTCCACCAGGAACAGTCAACTCTTTGTCAGGGACATCAGCTGGACACATACAAACTCACTGGGGGTTTGTTCTGGGCCTCTCTTGCTTCAGAAACCAAATGAGAATCCACTGTGGGCTTGTGTTTATCTACAGAGCAATTGCCCCCCTTCCAAGGTAATGCTTCTCCATGCTCATCATTGGGGTAAACTTGTGGAGATTTGCCAAACTACTGCTGCTGGGTATTTTCACATGGCCTTCTCTACTTGGGATATGCTCAAAAACACTTCCATCCCTGCGGTGACAAAGTAAGGTGACAGCTCACCTTACACCAGCATGCCTGTAGCTCCTGAACAAAGACCAAGCACCTTCTGCTCCTCCAGACACCCTCCTAATGCTCCTGTTTGACCCAAGCAGAGCACAGGTAAAACTGAGACACATTTTATGCAAAAATAAAATAAAAAGCACATGCAGAGAACTGGTTGTGCATTTCAGGCCTCAGTCTTTTCTAATAAACTCCAGTAGTAAATGACTGTACACCACCCTCTTCTGTGGCTCTGGAGAGCTTTGTGGCTTCAGAGATAAATTCACAATTGCTATTTGGCATTTCCCTTTTCAGAATAGGAGTGTATCACATCCTGATGAAGTTCCCTGCAAGCAAAGTGTGTTTCCTGTTAAAAGTCATTCCCAGCTATTGATGTCAAATGTCCCCGAGAGCTTAGCTGAATTTGGCTGCAAGGAATTTGCACAAACCACGACAAACTGGGAGGTGTTCTCAGAATACAAACTGTGGAGTTTAATCTGCCCTATTGTGCTGGTACCTAACTATGTCTGGAGCTGCAGCTGGTTAAATGAAGAGTCCAGCTTCGCTGTGTGTATTATACGCAGGACAGGATTTCACAATAGCTTTGTATAACCCCTTTGTGCAGATATCCAAGGGCTAAGAGGGCTGATTAGCCTCAAATACCACTCAGAACAGCCAGCCATCAGAGAACACTGTCTGTCTTTCATAACATGCCAGCAAAAATCTCGTGAGGATGGTCTCAGCAGAGTGTGCAGCCAGATTTCTACCTACCCTTTACCCCTGGGGTGAAAAGGAAAAGCTGGCATTCTGTATAGCCCCACTCTCCCAATAATCCGAGTCAGAGGGGGGGACGGGACGGGACGCACACGTTATTTATGTGAAATCCTTTCTCCCAAAGCACAAAACCTGCCACTGACCCTGACATAAGCGGGCGCACAGCCATAGCAACCAGGGGAAGTTACACAAGGGTGCAAAACTGTTTACAGAGCCAGATCACACACTGGTCCCAGTGTTGCCTCGTGGGTAGTAGGTGGGGCTTTTGGCATTTGCGTGGGGGCTCTCCAATGAGACCCAGAGCAGGACAAGTCCCCAGCCTTCTGGTTTTCATAACAGCAGCCCCCTCCAGTAGGGCTGAGGCATGGGAGGAGCTTGCCCAAACTCAAATAAACACTGCCATGCAGCATCTTATGAGGATGTACAGCCTCCGCAGGGCAGACTGCAACAGCTCGAAGGACAAGGACAGCTGAAAATGTAAGTACGTCTACCTTCTCCACTTTCTTAATAGCAGTAGTAGCTTGTGGAATGGCATGTTCTGGCTGTGCTTACTTGTGGCAGCAGTGTACCCTGCTGTCTGTCCCTCTAGCCCATGTGTTAACAGCTCCAGGAAAACCTGAACACCCTTATAGACATATTTATATGACTAGATGGACATTTCAAAGTTCAGCTTTCCTGAACATCTAAAATGAATGCAAGTATCTGAAGGATTCTTCTGTTTGTCTCTCCACTCCCAAAGTGCCGCTTCATGTAATTAAAAAATACTTCTAACATCCAGTCATTGACAGTCCTAGCCATAAAGCTGTAAAAGCCAGAGCTGTGAAATGTGCCCAGCAGTTAAGGGAAGGTGTGTTGGGAAGGGGCTGGAGCTATAGAACAGAGAGGAACCAGCTTTTTCAGTAGCTACTACAAGTGTTAAGCAGAAACATCTACTACTCTGCTTTCTCACATACCCAGGGAGCACATGAAGAGGAATGTATTTTCTATCATGTTGTTACAAAGGGGAAGTTACAACAAAGCAGCATCTGTGTCTTTGAAACAGCAATAAATTACTGTAGGAAGTTTCAGTGTAATCGCTCATATTTGCTTTTAATTTTATAGATTCCTGCTTTATTATGCTTTGTTGATTTGTAAATACAATGGACTCTATTAACAGAGTACCACTGTGCAGCAGTCCCTGGTGACCATGATTCTGGTCAGGTCTGCTGGAGATGATGTACCTCCAGGCTGGGACAGGCAAGGGTACTGGCACCAGTATCTTGTCACTAGGTTCTGACCTTCCTTTGAGCTGTGGTGACAACTGAAGGAGCTGCTGGAAAAAGCTCAACACACAAGTGGCTCCATGCACTGCTTATTTTAAGGATTCTAAGGGAAATCAGCGCCAACAGGTTTGGGGTGCTTTTTTTAGTGTTTTAATAAAACTTTTCAACCTCAGATCCCAAGGAGAACTCTTTGTAGCCACCTCTAAGCAGAGTATGGAAGGGAATTAGTAGTATTCAACAGTAGTCCAGATGTTGTAAAGAAGACGGGACAGGAAAGAAAGTTGCACAAGGCAGTTGATTTTACAACTCAGTTACCCAAGAAACAGGCAATTAAGCTATAGTCTGAGAAGATAACATACTATGACCTAAGAAACTAGATACTGAATTATGTGCTGTCCTTGCAATATGAAGAGCAAGGGACATTGTAATGCAACAGAAGACCGAGATTTTGTCAGAATGTAGGTTGTACACCAGTGTGCCTGGTTAACAACTGAAGTCATATACAAAGGCCACTAAAATCTCAGCTTTTAATATTTCAATAGTGGTTTTGAGTATTTTCACTTGCTTTGTTTGGGACAGTGTTTTCAAGTTTTCACCTTTTTCCTCCCGTATGAAGACTGCAGGAAAACAGTTATTCATTCATAAATGCAGAAAATCTCATATATCCACACAACTCTGAGGCTAAAGGTCTTTAAGAAAGTCATCAGCTATCATAAGAGGCCCAATAAAATTAAGGGCACAGTCAATACCAGATCACCCACCACACCACTAGTGCCTTTTCATCCAGGGGGATATAGGAGTCCTTTTTTCTTAACAGATTTCCATAAAATTCCCACTTGCAGAAACTCACTTTGCTGCCAGGAAATGCCTTTTTGTCATGGAGAATCAAGGGCAGCATACCCTGAAAGGACACTTCCTCCAGTGGAGGTAGTTTCTTGGTCCTGGTGCTCTGCTCCTGCACGGCTAAAAGGATTTTAGCCCTTTTTCAGGCCTTCCACCAGTTCAGCAACAACTGAAAAGCCCTAGTGCCATATTGACTTAAGAGATGCCAATGAACTGTGTCTGCCTTCCAGCTCTGGCAAGATGATCAAATCCTTCAAGCAAACATTTCTGTCCCTGGACCTGCAGTCCCCACGATGGAGCTCAGCAGAGTCAATGGTAAAAGCAACAATACTTGCATGGTGGTTTGGAAAAGTAGCAAATAATTTCAGTCAATACCCATCTCACGGTTACTGTGACTTTTGCTTTCAGGCAAAGGACTATGAACTGCGTCAGTACGAGACAGCCAAGTGGGTCAGCACGGTCATTAGGGGAGAGACCCAGAAAGAAGCAATGCGCCAGGGATTCTGGAAACTCTTCCATTACATCCAGGGAAAGAATGAAAAAGGTAGCACATGCTGGTTTCAAATGGCAAGAAGCAGCTGATGAACCCCAATAGTACAGAACAGTAGAGGAGCTGGGGAATGCAGCTTTGACAACTGTTTTTCCTTTCCTCTAGAAATGAAGATTGACATGACAGTGCCAGTGACCTGCCTGGTAAAATCTGGCTGCACAGACTTCAAGATCTCTTTCTTTGTGCCATTTGAACACCAGGACTCCCCACCCCAGCCCACTGACTCAGATGTGTTCATTGAGGAACGGAAGGCAGCAGCTCTTTTTGTCCGGTAAGCAAAACCAGGACAGCTGACACCAGATGAATCCAGTTCAGTTGCTGCCCTCTTCTAAGTGTGGGCTACACTTGATTTTTAAGTGTGGATAGATCCTGCTGTTCAGAGTTTTAATTGCTAAAACCCAACCAATTAGGAAATTTTATGCTTGGGTGTCTTAATCACAAATGAAAGTGACCAAGTTGTGAAACACTGATTTTTATAGTGAACACTTCAAAATTGCATTGAGTTTCATAGAGATGCAGCCTCCAGAAGACAGTGCTACAGAACATCTAAACCACTCTTCCAGCACCTTTTAGTTGTAGTCCTGAGCTGCCACGTATGCATGGCAGTTGTGACAGGAAAAGCACCCAAACCAACACTTGGTCTGTGTTAACACTCTTGACAATCAGTCAACTTGGGTGTTTGGTTGTTTTAAATCCTATAAATACCTGTATGGCGCCTGACAGCTAATTCTGCATGGGTCAAACTGCAGCACAAGTGCTCAAATTGTCTGAGCAAGTCTGAGCTTTCAATCTGTGAAAATTAAAGCCTGGGGCTTGAACTAAAAAACCTCCCTATTTCACTTTTACCAGGTCCTTTGGTGGATTTGCCTCTCCAGAGAAATATGCTGAGGAAGCTGAAGCCTTGGCCAGAACCTTAAGAAACAGAGGCCAACCATTCCACGAAGACTTCTTCTATACTGCAGGCTATGACAGTCCCTTCAAGCTCTTTAACAGGCACAATGAAGTGTGGTATTTTAAAAAGTAACATGATGGGGGGAATACTGAGAGGCTACTAATCAGCTCTGGGTGAAAACAAACCTTATTAATGGCTTTTGCTTTAGTGCAGAAGAGATTTAATTTGCACATGGAAACAACGTCTTAATTCATTTTCTCTAAGATGAAATACTATTCTGGCTAAAAACATGTAAAATGTAATTGAAGCTCATACCGGGTGCAGTGGGCAGGAGATATAACAAACTTACTCCTCTTATTGAAAGGTTCTAGGCAACACAAATAATCTGACAATAATCCTGCTCAACAGTTTGGATATCCATCTCTACTTCTCATTAGAAGCACTACAGCACTAGTTGAAGTGTTATGGAAAAGGAGTTCTTCACAGAGCTGACTTTCCTCCTACTGACATAACCCCTAAGACAAGGGAGGAATTGAAATGAGTTTTTCAGGGAAGAAAGCTTCCATTAATGAGCATTAGGAACCAGAAACATCTTAGCAGGCCTTAGTGATTTAAACAGTAACTTTTCCTTAAATTAATACATCAAAAGCTCCCACCTCTTCCCTGAGCTTTTTTCCCTCACGAAGGCCAAAAGTTGTGTTGCCCAAATCCAGAAACCTCAGAAAAGGGTTACCAAGTCCTAGCTGTACACTTATCCTGAGAAGGATCTGCACCTGAACATATAATACCAGAATTGCTGGTGGCCTGTAACTTTAGTGGCAAATATACAAGTGGTAAGTTTAGCTCTCACCTAAAACACTTGAACTACTCCTTAAATTAGTTTTGTCCAAATTGGGTATTGGTCAGGTCAGCTGCACATTGGCAGTATTTGCCTGCTCAGTTAAGACACTTGCAGGACTAGCATTTGACCTAGTCCAGTGCCTTTTCTAAATCAAGCTTTTAAAGTTTTAATATAGTAGCCTGGAGCTGTTTTATGTAAGTTGTTCCGGTCAGAAAGGAGGTCACGACAACAGGTAGAGTTTGCAGATTTTTATTGGCTCCAGTCAGTGTCAGGCAAACATTACCAGTGAGGTAAAAACACATCAGCTTTTAAAATGCTGTTCATGCAAGTGTAACCCATTTATCAGCAATCTTCCACCTATGAAGACAGACATAAGAACCATTATAAGGTACCAAACCAACACAAGACATTTGCTGGGAACATCTCAGACCTTAGAATTTCATCTCTGTTCAGTGAGAGAGTTCAAGCTAAGGTTATCATCACTTGTTCCAACAAATAAACTTCATTATTACAGCAGTTACACTCACCTTCTCAGTTCTTCATATATTAGTTTCAGAGTTGCCTCCTCACCTAAATCAAGAAAACACAGTTAGCATAGGCAGTAGCACAAAACTACTAGAAGTTCCACAACAGCTGTGTAACCTCAGAGGGAAATGGAACGGAAATGGTAATATCACAGTAGTTCATTTGGCAGAATCAATTTCATCACTGGCTACAAATATTCCCAGAAGTTTTTTATACAGTTCACATTGTATGGACTTACCCAGAGAGGCTGCAGACAGCACAGTCCTTTCCTAAGGAAGAGAGAAGTACTTCCAGAATAACAGAAAGCAGCACTATATGCAAAGTTTATTTATCTGTGAATTTCTATCCACCAAACTATTTTACCTAGAGGGAAGGTGACTCTCAGCTGGCAACTCCCAAGTTCAGCTGGCCACACCCAAATAGGATACACAAAGCTTACAAATGCTAACTAAACTGGAAATACAGAATTACTAATGGAAAAATCAGGCAAAGTATAAAGCTACTACTTTGCTTTGTGATACTGTCTCTCCCAACAGAAAGTTGTATTTCATTACGTTAAATACCTAAAATAGAAGTCCCTTAAGTTTTCAAGATGATTTTTCTTGTTGATAGTGAGAACCAGTTTGTTTGGAAACAAGTTTGAACAGCAATCATCTAGAACTTGAGCCAAATTTGTGTAAAGCCAATGAAAAGATTAGTAAAAACTGCTGAGAAATGACAGCCACAGCACAGAGGTTTTGGTTTTTTTTTTAATTCCAAAGTGCAGTGTTAAGAGTGCTGCCCACAGGACAGCCAGATACAATGAAGGGAAAACAAATCAGCTCTTATAGGACTAATTTTAGGCACCACTATTTAAGCAATCAGCACAAAGACAGTATTCCAGAAATTATTAAACCCCATGTACTCTACACTTACCTCAGACACACCCATCTTGTTTCTCACAAACTCCACACAGGCTTCATCCTGTAAAGAAGTGAAATTGTACTAACATACTCTTCCTGGCAGTGATCGTGGAGTGTGAATGTGTGTACTGTTTCAGCACAAGAGTTCTCCTCAGCCTCTTTCAGAGAGATTCCCATTGCTTAGAATTCATCACAAACAGTACATGCTTAGAGCAGCTTAATGTTGCACTTGTTTCTCATTAAAGGGTGATCTGACCTCAGCATTTCAGATCTTACTCCCAACCATATCCTGATTCACATCACCATTACAGCTCTGATCAAGCCACCAACATACACAATTCACCACATAAGCATTCAAGATCAGTGCTACCCCCCTGAAAGAGCCCACTGAATTTAATCAGCAAGAAATTTAATAGCAAATAATTGTACTGAGTTTGCTCAGCACAGAATGTGTGGCAGCCTGGTAGCACAGAGATTTTCTCATTCATTAGGAATTCAAGTAGTCCATAGCAGTTATACATTTAAAATCGTCCCCACTACTTCTTCTTAGTTACAGAAAGCAGTTAATATATATGAGATATGCAGCACCTTGGGTGAGTCAATCCTGCAGGCTGTTGGCAATTTTGTGGGCTTTTTACCTAATAAAGGTAATAAATTTGTCCAGAATCCTGCTTAATGCTGCAGCTGCACTTCAATTAAAGGCCAGGATCTAGTAACTTCCTCACTCCTTGTATCACACAGTTCTGACCAGCCACACACATGTGTTAGCAACTTACTTTTGCTGGAAGCACTACCAGGTGCATCTCCTCCCAGCTCCAGCACACCTGGAACAAAGCAAACCATCAGGCCACTACAGAAACAAGCACGGGAGGATGAAACTCAAGTGATGTGCCTGCAGTCAGATAGAGCTAATTGCAGACCTCCACGATTGAAGTCAAGGCAGTCACAGCTCATCACATGCAGCTCACACTGTCAGCCCCTACACAGCCCTGCTATGGTGTAAGAAAGCAAACACTCAAATTGGGCCATCAGAGCCACTTCAAGAGCTCACAGCAAAGAGTTTAGCACACACTGGCCTGCAAGACTAGGCTTCAGCCAATGGGCCCTTGCCCCTTTTTCTGTAGCTGACAAGCAGTTAAATACTTAACTTCTGGGCATATGTTAAAATGCTAATACTTGGGAAGTTGAAACAAGTACTTACCTCACAAAGAGAAACGCTTGGAAGCCTGCAAGGAAAAAAATTGCTATTAGGCAGGGTCCAGCAGGAAGTTATAGGATAAGAACAGTTCCAGTAAAATACTGTATCAGAGTTTGGTCAAGTTTTATCCTCATGGGGATCAGAGACCTGATTCAACATCATCTACAGTAGGCCGCAACACTCCCAACCCCCTCTGAAGGCAGGGTGTAAAAGGCAGTTCCCAGCACTTGTTAACACTACAAGATGTTAATTCCCTAGCTCCTGGGGAATGCTGAAATTGTGGGAAGAAGCAAACCTCTGAATTGCAGACTTCAGTGACTTGAGCACTGTGTAACCATCCAACTTGTGCAGAACCAGGAAAACCATTTTGGACACTAAATGCACAGTACTGTGGCATTCACCATTTCATTTTAACAGGCAAAGGATCTAGAGATCCTTAATGCCACAATTATTTCATGCTCTTATTGTAAAAGGAAGCCAAAGGCATGCTTAGGGTACTCATCTTTGCCTCACACTCCAAAAACAAAATAAATTTGCAAACATCTTTAAAAGCGAACTCCCAAACTCAAATGCAGCTGAGACAAAAGCAGCATTTATCTAAGAAATAAAAGTTTATCAATTACCTTGAATTAGGAAGGTCTTGTCTTCACCAGCATCAGTTACAGGTGAAGTTAAGTTTCTCACACAAGAAGCACGAAGCTCCTCTGTGCAGGGCAGCCTGCAAAGCAACAAAACACTTTTAGAACCTGGAGCACTAACACCTGAGTAACCTTATTCTGCTGTATTTTGTGCTTAATTTCACAAGCTCATCCCACTCTATCTTTCTATTCATCCTACTTAATTTTTTCATGTTTAAACCACTTATTGGCATTGGGAGATAAATTTTCAAAACACATTCAGGAAGCAAAAGCAAGCTTCTGCTAAACTTCACATTCAGTTTCCCACATGATTTGCTTGAAATCGCCTAAGCTACAGGAGGCTGCATCAGACAGGAGCGAAAGACAGTAGCTGTGATCACCATGGGTCATCTGCTGAACTATGCAGTCATCACACAGCAGCCT
The DNA here is from genome assembly GCA_013397895.1 of Origma solitaria. Lineage (NCBI taxonomy): Eukaryota > Metazoa > Chordata > Aves > Passeriformes > Acanthizidae > Origma > Origma solitaria. Next base: position 149,495 of record VZRL01003444.1, on the reverse strand, counting down.
TTCCAGACAACAGGGATAGAAATTACTTTGCACAGATGCAGGCAATGCAGTATTTACCTGGTACAGCTTGTAGCTTCATCTCCCAGTGCCTGCAACAAGAGAAAACAAGATCAGATCCCTTCAGCCTTTGTGGCCAAGTCCACAACTCCTACAGAGAGACGATAAGAGCCAGATACATCAGATAGGGGCGAAGAACAGAAGTGATCATCACAGGATATTCTGCTGAACTATGCAGTCATCACTGTATCTGCTCTGGAATCACAGTACCAAGCAATCACCTCTTGTGACTGTTTCGAAAAGTAAGTTTTCCCAATTAAAAAAATATATATGAAAGTTTGAATAGTAGCAAGTATAAACTGTTTCTGATCTTAGTAGCAATTACTCCTAAAACACATCCCACCCTCCTTACTGCAGTGTTTGAACAGCTCTGTGGAAGAAATCCCTACCTAAAGTACATATTTCTTACCAGGTAATGTTCCTTCTGCACATCTCCCAAGAGCAGTATTCAAATCCTGGAAGAGAAAAACTTGTAAATAGCATATTCAGCAGTCAAAGCATCGAGGAGAATTTTGAGTTGTTGTGCCTCAGAAAACTGTTATGGTGGTAAAAGTGCTCATCACTCTCTTGGTCAAGAGTAGCAAATAAGTGTCATCACTGTGGCACCAGAGGGAAAGCTTTTCTCAGGGAATTAAGCCGCTTTCTGATGTTATCAGAGCAGAAAATGCTGTCTAGACAAACACTAGGCAACACTTTATGTTCCATTGTCAAGACTTTTTTTTTTTTTACCTTGGGATAAAGTAGCATCAAGTCTCCATGTTTGGGGGCAGATCTGGAAGAGATAAAAGAGTTGAACATGTCTGCAGAAGTAGGGAGCTTCTCTAGCAATCACAGCAAGCACATTAGAAAGCCTCAGCATGGAGTTTTCAGAAATCACTTCTGTCCACTACTCTTATACTGAAACCATCATAGGCTCGGAGATTTACTTAACATCAATCCCCATCGTTACACATTTTCTACAACATACTCCAGGCAGTTTTCCCAAAACATTTATTGCTGTGAACAGAGAAACAGCAGCAATGAAAGAATAAAGGGATCGAGGGTACTCTTGCAGTCTGGTTACAGGAAGAGCAGTGGTTCAGAAACTACAGGAGCCTCATGAACACTCTCCACGACAAATAAACAGGAGACTTTTCCCAGCAGCAAAGCTAGGCTTGCCCAAGACACTACAGGTAACTCCTAAATTGCAACTGCTGATCCTGTAATTTCCTGATACAAGAGTATCCAGTCTAGTTGGTGTACACAAATCCAACATTTGTTAATTAGAACTCTGTATTTCAGAGACAACATTTACCTGTTTTGAAGCCACAAGAAGGAAGAGTGTAGCTGATACATGTTAAAACTGAAAACAAGACAGCAGATTAGTTTTTCTTCTTCGAGAAAGATACAATATTCACAATTATTACTTTGAAAAATCCAAGCAATATCCAAAATACTTTCAGTCTTAAGCTCTCTCCTGATGCAATCTGAATTTCTGCTCTTTGAAGAAATGAGGCCACAAAAAAGAAATGCCAATATGTATTTTTAAGCAGGAAGTGATCGCTAAACTACTTTGTTTTCTACAGCTTTGATTCCGGTGTATCGTCACCGGGTCAGTCAGGCAGACATGAACTTTGGCTGCTTAGAAAGGCCCACGTGGTGTCTGAGCCATGCCGGACAGGCCACCATAAGTACTCCATGCCCAGCTCAGCTATGTTGGCATTCATCAGCCTCTCAGATGTCCCTACCAACATAGTTCTCATCATGTGCAGAGCATATGGAAGTGAAGTGAGCCATTTCTCTTTAAATGCAATGAGTTAGGGCCCACAAGGGCCATCGAGTCCAACCTATAGACTTGTACAGGACTATAGCCTAAAGTCACAACATGTGCCTAAAAGCATTTTCCAAATGCTTCGGGCTGTGAAGGCTATCCTTAATCCTTCCATAACGCTACTACTACATTTTGCGCAACCTTTCCAATTTATCTGCACGAACAACCTCCTTAAAGCCCAGAGCAGAGTTAAAAAATCCAAACCTGCAAAAACCGGAGACCTATCACTTGTATTTATAGCGGGCACATGACCTTGCCATATTCCAGGAGCGTTACATTTACGGGTAACAGGCTAGTAGACAAGACACCTGAGGTATTACCCTGAGCTGTTACTCTCCCAAACCCGTGTGGGGCTCTGCGGGACTCCCTTCCCGTGGCACTCCCCTCATACATCCCCAGGGCCGCCATGAGGCAGAGCCCCGGGCGGTGTAGGCCGCGGACCAGGCTCGGCAGCGCAATCCACTTCAATCCTCCCTCGCCCCCGCCCATGGACGACCGAGCCGCAGCCGCGGGGCCCACACACCGGCCCCCGGACCGGCAGCACCGCACCCCGGGCGGGGACTCGCCCGCACTCACCGGCAGCGCCACACCCAGCACCGCACACCCTCAGCGCCGCGGCTCCGGAAAAGGAAGGACAGCCCGAGCCCGTCCTTTATATAGGCCAGGTCACGTGGTGCCGGGCGGCCACGCCCCCCCGGGGTGTACTCCGCGGGCGGGGGCGGGGCGCGGCGCACGGTCCGCACGGCGTTTCCTTCCGGGGCGCGGCCCGCGCTGGCGCGTTTCGGTTCCGGGCCGGCGCTGCGGGCCCTTCCCACCCCCGGCAGGTGAG
>VZRL01003444.1:0-146754 GCA_013397895.1 Origma solitaria | reverse complement strand
CGCGGGCCGGGGGCTGGCCCCGCGCAGCCCCGGTGCGGTGTCCCGGCGCGGCTGTCACGGGTCAGAGCGAGCCGCGGGCTCCGCGGGAGGACAGCCGGCAGCGACGGGCGGGGACACACCGAGCTCCGTGAGCCCGTGCTGCGGGCGGGGCGGGCACAGCGAGAAGCCGCCGCTCGGCTCAGTTTAGAGTTGTATTTGGGGTTATCGTTGTTGGAATCCCCTTGGAATGTGTGAGTAGCCAAGTAGGTTTATTGGGGAAAATTGTTCCCTGTGGGGGTGGTGAGGCCCTGGCACAGTTGCCCGGAGGAGCTGTGGTTGTCCCATCTCTGGAAGTGTCCAGGGCCAGGCTGGACAGGGCTTGGAGCAAGCTGGGTTAGTGGGAAGTGTCCCTGCCCATGGCAGGGGTGGCACTGGATGGGCTTTAAGGTCCCATCCAACCCAAACCATTCTGGGATTCTAAGGAGCCATCTCTGGGACCAGGGACAGGACCCAGGGAACGGCTGGAGCTGTGTCGGGGGAGGGTTAGTTTGGATATCAGGAAAACGTTCTTCCTCCAGAGGGTGCTGGGCACTGCCCAGGCTCCCCAGGGAATGGGCACGGCCCCGAGGCTGCCACAGCTCCAGGAGCGTTTGGACAGCGCTGCCAGGGATGGACAGGGGGGGATTGTTGGGGTGCCTGTGCAGGGCCAGAAGTTGGACTCAGTGGTCCCCTTTGGTCCCTTCCAGCTCGGGATATTCTGTGATTGTGTGAAGTTGCCCAGTCACAGTAAATCTCAATCCAAAAGCTGAGAGTTTTCAGTGCAGCTCGCAGGGTGACATCATCTGCTATGTGGTCTGTCTCTGCTTTGTACCTGATGAATCAAAAATTCCTCCTGCTCTCAGTAGCTGCCTCACAGGCCGGAAGACATTTGCTGAGATAAGTAAAGTCCAAGTCTCAGCTGGTGACACTTCACATTTCATTAAAAACAGCAGTGTCTCAGTGTGTGCCCTGTGCTGACACTCAGCTCAGCCTGCACGCAAAGGAGGGTGGAGGTGATGGACTTCCCAGGGAAGAGAGAAATCAGGATGTCATGGCCCTGTGGCTGAGGTGCAGAAGCTGACCCTGAGAGGTCCCTTACACAGGGGGACAGAAATCAGCCTCTGACTGGGTAGTTTGAACCAAAAGACAGAGTGTGCTTCACCAACCTCTGAGCGGATCATAACACACGGGCTCCTTGATACTGAGGTGAGCAGAGCTCTGCGGGTCATAAAGACCAAATGGATTTTCCCTGCCTTTGGAGCAGGAGCTCACAGATAATTTGTTGGGCTCCCAAGGGAGCAGCTGCCTTCTGACCATGGCCATACCCAGCCATGCTCAGCACTTAAGGTCTGATGATTGGTTTTTCCCTTCTCTTTCTGTATGTGCCGAGCTCAGCCTCTGCCTTCCTCTTGCCTCCCTGGGTGCTCATGGCCTTGGCAGTGTTTCACCCTTGCCTTCCTTGAGAGTGCTCTGGGGCTTATTGCTTTAGGAGCAAGTGTTTTGGGAAGATGGTGAGCTCCTAGATCCTCCAGCAAAACCAAGAATCACAAAGCTTGACGTTCATGACCGTGCTTGGGAGAACCCAATTCCTCTGCACTTCATTTTTTCTTTCTTTTTACCTCGCAAAGGGGAAGGGGCCAACAAGTTTTTGGACCTTCTTACTACATCAGAAGAAAGAAAGGAAAACAAGAAGGCAGCACCCCCATTTCCTCCCCACTGCATGTAACTCACAGTACTCCAGGTAAGATGTCGGATTTTCTATTTCCCCTTGCTCTGTGCAGTCGATGTTCTGCTCCCAATGCTGTGTTGACACAGACCTGTGCGCTGTGGTTCCCTGATGTTTGTGGGGTTTGTTGCTTTCTCCTAAAGATAGGGAAGGACATGGAGCTGTTGGAGCGAGTCCAGAGGAGGCACCAAGATGATCAGAGAGATGGAGCAGCTCTGCTTTGAGGAAAGGCTGAGAGAATTGGGGTTGTTCAGCCTGGAGAAGAGAAGCTTCGGGGTGACCTAATTGTGGCCTTCCAGTGCCTGAAAAGAACCTACAGGAAAGACGGAGAGAGACTGTTAACAAGGAATGACAGGAAAAGGGGGAATGGCTTCCCACTGACAGAGAGTAGGTTTAGGCTGGGTACTGGGAAGAAGGTGTTCCCTGTGAGGGTGGGCAGGCCCTGGCACAGGTGCCCAGAGAAGCTGTGGCTGTCCCATCCCTGGAATTGTCCATAGACAGGTTGGATGGGGTTTGGAGCAACCTGGGATAGTGGAAGGTGTCCCTGCCCATGTCAGGGTGTGGAACAGGATGGACTTTAAGGTCCTTTCCAACCCAAACCATTCTGGGATTCTGTAATAGGGGAAGGAGAGAAGGAGCCTTGAGACCTGGCACTGTTCAGCTGCACCTTGGGAAGCTTTGTGCACTCCAGTCGCACTTTCCCAGGGACACACAGCCATTCCGCCACTCAGTAATCCCTTGGCACAGCTCCACAAGATTGACAGGCTGTCCTGCAGCTTCAGGTTTAGTAACTGGGTTTGCCAAGTTTGCACAAAGCCTGCTTTGGCCTACAGACATGTGCTATGCTGCAATGTTCATAAATTCAAATAAAAAGTCCTCCAAGGGCACGCATGTTCTTCTGTGTGCTGATCCCTTTGATTCGGGAGTTTCTCTGAGTGGGTGTTGTGAGCCTTGGTATTCCCAGCCTGCCTGAAATGGTTTTGACATCTGCAGGACTCTGCTCAATCCACACTTCACATGCCATCCAGGTTGGAATCTGCTCATGTCATGAGTGGGCTTTAACAAGCTTATTTAATTTCCTTTTTTTTTTTCTTTTTTGGATGATTTTATGTCTAACTTTGGTTCATTCCAAATTTTTACCATATATGGTCAGGGCTCCTTTTCAAACTTCGCAAAAATGAAATGTGATGATGTGGTGCTGTGTCCCCTACCCCCCATCCCTGCCCCTGCTCTGAGATCTCATAGTCCCCTGATAAGCCTTGGCAGACCCTGCTGGGCAGTGGAGGGTCCCCCAGCTGCACCAGGGTGCTCCCTGAGCCCGGCTGGAGCTCTTGTGTGGTAGAGGTGGGAACAACCAGGAACATCCCAGCCAAGGTGGGAAACAAGGGATGGGCCATGTGTAGCCTGGGTAAACCATCCACATGGGTCACAGCCTGAGCGGAGCAGCACCACTGGGAATTGTAGCCTGAGTGGGACAGTCCCTTTGTTGCTGCACTTGGGAGAGTCCAGGAGTTACTGACTTGGGGTATGGCCAGGATGGGATCTTAGTGATGGCCAAAGTCAATCCTCTTGGGACCCTACAAAAGTGATCCTGAGTGAGGCCCTCTGAGTTCTCCTGGGCTGCAGCTTTTTTTCTCACCCTTCTGTTCTATATTTCCTGGCACACATCAGAAGTGCCCCATATGATTGATATCTCAGGTTAACAAAGCACTTAGGATGCCTTGAGGTCAGATGTGTGCTGGCCAGCTTCTCAAAAGTCTCAGGAGGATTTAGGTCCTGGTATCTCCTGCCTGGTTTCTGTTTTACAAAGGAGCTTTCCCTTTTACTTTCCCTTTTCAAAGTGCTTAGAAGGTACAAACGGTGAGTATTTTAATCCATTATGCAATGAGGTGCCTATTTTTAGTACCTGTGCCATTTTTAATGTTCTTTTTACATGCAGATGTGCTTTTATTGAGGCTGGCAGAACGAAGTGTTTCGCACGCTGAAGCCGCAGGGATTGGGGGTCTGTTGGGGATTGGTTTAGCAGAACTCTTGTGCGGGGAGATGCATAACATGGAGAGATCAGAGAGCTGCTGCCAGGTGTGCGGCAATTCAATGGTGAGGAAGGTCTCTAAAACCCCCAGTGCTTCAAACTGTGTGGAAGCAGGTGAAAAATATTCTAAATTCAAATGATTGGCTCTGCTAATGACGGGATCTTTACCCCCTTTTCCAGCAGAGTTGTGCACCTGCAGCTGGGACAGCCATGGAGAAGAGTGGGAACATTCAGCTGGAGATTCCTGACTTCAGTAACTCTGTCCTGAGCCACCTGAACCAGCTGCGCATGCAGGGTCGGCTGTGTGACATTGTGGTCAACGTGCAGGGCCAGGCTTTCCGTGCGCACAAGGTGGTGCTGGCTGCCAGCTCACCCTACTTCCGTGACCACATGTCCCTGAACGAGATGAGCACCGTGTCCATCTCTGTCATCAAGAACCCTTCTGTTTTCGAGCAGCTCCTGTCCTTCTGCTACACTGGCAGGATATGTCTGCAGCTGGCTGACATCATCAGCTACCTGACGGCCGCCAGTTTCTTGCAGATGCAGCACATCATAGACAAATGCACGCAGATCCTCGAGGGGATTCATTTCAAAATTAACGTGGCAGAGGTGGAAGCGGAATTGAGCCAGACCAGGACAAAGCATCAGGAGAGACCACCCGAGTCTCACCGGGTGACCCCAAATCTAAACCGTTCCCTGAGCCCACGTCACAACACCCCCAAGGGGAGTCGCCTGGGCCAGGTCAGCACAGTGCTGGACATTCGGGAGCTCAGCCCACCCGAGGAGTCCACCAGCCCCCAGATAATCGAGCAGAGTTCAGATGTGGAAGGCAGGGAGCCCATCCTGCGGATCAACAGAGCGGGACAGTGGTACGTCGAGACGGGAATGGGAGAGCGCGGGCCACGGAACGACGAGGACATGCGGGTGCTGGGAGGAGTGCGCATCAAGACCGAGAACCTGGAGGAGTGGCTGGGGGCAGAGCACCAGCCCTCGGGAGAAGATGGCAGCAGCGCTGAGGAAGTCACGGCCATGGTGATCGACACCACGGGCCACGGATCGCTGGGCCAGGAGGCTTTTGCTTTAGGCTCTTCTGGAGCCAAAGTGGTCAGGCCAACCAGCAGTGAGATCGACAGGTGGGTTTTCTTTAACTTAATTACTCACCTTGGCTGTAAGAGGAGGTTATACAAGATTCTGACTTGGCTGGGTCAGTCGCTTTGGAACGTTTCCTCTTTCTATTTTCTGTGGCCATGTTAACCATAAGAGCCAAAGGAAGTTTTTTTACCTGGTGTTAGAAAGTTTATCCAGTTTGGGTAATAGTCTTTTGGCTGGGTAGTGATCAGACCAGGATCTCCAGGTACAGGCTAGCTTGGGAAATTACTTATTAGCTCTTAGAAGTTGGGATCTCTATCTCTCAGTGTTTCAGCTGAGGTGGGGTTTTTGTTTAAAGAAAATGTTCAGTTCAACCTCAGTAGATACCAAGTTCAGTATTCAGCTCAACGAGGTCATATACAATGTGTTACACAAAGTGTCATTGCACTGGTGCCTTCTGACCCAAAAATCGGGGGGTGGCTCTGGCTGAGAAGCAAGCCAGGCACCAGCTGTAGGTCAAAGTGTTCTCGGTGGTCCACGACAGCAGTGGGCCCTGGGTTTGCATCTTGTGAGGCAGTTGAAGTGGGGAACCCAGTGGCCTCCACTGTTGTTTTGATTTATACGAGACAGCAGAAAGCCTTTGTTGAAAATGAGTGGTGAAATCTGCTGTGTTTGGATTCTCCATCCATCTGCTTCCCCTCTGCTCCAGCATTTGCTTTCTTGCTGTAGGCTCAGGCCAGAATACAGATTTGATAAAGGGCAGGTCTGTTGTGTTTGGGGGTTTCTAGTTCTGGGGTTTCTCTTCATATCTGCCTCCCTTCTAGCTCAATCCCATGGGGAAACTGCTATGTGGAAGCAGTGGATATTCTGTCACTTGTCACTTAATAAATCAATCAATGGGAACAATCTTGGGAGAGTGATGCTTTCGTACTTCCTTAGCTCTTTTCCTTGGATCAGCTATTCTCCAGCATCTCTTTTTGCACTGCACTCTATATGCACTGTTTCCCACCTGCAGTCCATCACATCCCTTGTGTTTCACACTGGGAGTGGAGGAGGAGGGTGTGGGTGCTGGAGGACAGGTGTCCTCAGAGAAATGGTTCCTGTTCTGCTGTACAGTTCCTGAGTCATCAGGCCCATATTGGTTCATGATAGCAACCCCTCTCTGTCACTGAACTGGAAGTCAGATGGCTCAGTTTTATTTTTCAGATGTTTAGACTGAAAGCACAGACTGGTATGATTTGGTTTTTCTTTTACACTTGCACTGCTCTGCCTCCTGTGTGTTAGCTGGTGAGGATGGAGAGATGCTATACAGGAGTCTCTATTGCTCACCCGTTGTTCTAAACACAGTAGTGACTTGATGCCCATTAAAAATTCCGTTTACACTCTTCCCCCACCCCACAGATTTAGTCCTTCTGGCAGCATGGTTGCTGTGACTGAGCGGTACAGATCAAAAAGCGAGTCTCCCGGGAGGATGGATGAGCCCAAGCAGCCCAGTTCCCAGGTAGGCAGATCAAGAAGTTTGCGAGTAAACATTGGCTTCAGGGTGAAGGGGACTGTGTTTTGATGGATGAAGTGTGTCATATTTTACATGTGCAAGCAATAATGTGTGTGATACAAGGACCTTTTACTGTGGTAAAGGATTTTTACTTGCTCACAGGAGAGCATGTGCTGGCTGTGTACGATTTAAAACTGATTCTGGCTGTTGTTTGGGATTTTGGCCAGATATGTGGAAAACACAAGGAGTTTCTCTTGTTGTTTGAGGGCATAAATATCCACCCTCATTCTGGGCAGGCCACCAACTCCTGAGGAGAAGCCCCATTTGCCTGCAGAGCTGGATCTGCCCTCAAACACTGGCAGCAAATTCATGAGCGGAGGGAGGAGGTGTGGCTTGGCTTCTGTGTAAGACGGGTGACAACAGCTGAACCTTTCTGTGCTGGTACCAAAGCCATTGCCAAATGCCCTCCAGGCACTACACCAATAAACCTTAGAGGTTTATCTGCCCTTAGGAGTAGATAAAGAGCTACTCTTTAGCTCTTTAGAGAGCTAAAGAGTCAAAGAGCTGTGCATTTGTACAGAGGTCTCTGTCTCCTCTCCTAGTGACTGTGTTGCACAGCAGATTTTGCAACATAAAGGAGCTCTGAATTCTCTGCTTTCCTGGGCACAGTTTTGGGGTAGGAGGGAGAGATACACAGAAATGGGTGGGCAGTGGGCTGTAGAATGCAGCAAAGTGGGACATGGCAGAAATAACCGTGCCTCATCATTTTGGTCTAATTTTGTTGCATACAGGCAGTGTCACAGTGCCACTGTAGTGCAAGTGTGTCAGCCAACACAGTGCAGAAGGACTCTTGTGAGCCTGGCAGGTAGGGAATGTGTCAGTGTGTAAGCAAAGGACTTCGCTGAGGCTGGTGAGGAGATCCTAGGCTGCTCTGCCTTTGAGTAAGATCAAGTGAAGCAAAGGGGGAAAACTGATTGCTGTCTGCTGACTTTGTTAGACACTTCCATAAAACAACAGATACCTTTTTGCTCCTGCTTCGCAAAGCTTTGTTTTGTGTCCTCAGAAGGCATTAAGAAAATTTCAGGTCAAACCAACCCTCTAGGGGAAATGTGACATACTAAGAAATTTTAGCGCTGCCTACAGAAAAGCTGCTCTTACTTCTTCATTGCAAGATGGCCCCAAACATGAAATCTGAGGCTTTACACATCATGGCGAAGTATCATCACCTTCCACAATCCTGGCATTGCCATATCCATACTAAAAATAGCCTGCCCGTGATCCCTGCTCAATGGCAGTGGTGGAGTGGAAAGGAAGAACCAGAGCTTTGTGTATCCTTTAGCCCTGAGCAGCTTCCCTATGCCTGTACAGCTGCATTCAGCAGCACCTGGCACAGGTACACTGCTGCTCGTGCCTGCCGAGCCCTGGCTGGCAGAGGAGATGCCCTCCTGCTGTTACACTGGTTGCTTCTCCATACCTGGCACTGTTATGAAGCAGCGTTGGGAGAGTAAACAGTGCATCCTGAGCACGAAAGCATTCTGGAGTTGCTCTGTTTCTGCTCAATCTGAATACGATGGCCAGGAGTGTCAGTGCTGAGCCCAGGCTGGCGGTTCAGGTTGCCCTTGGCTGTTTGTCTCTGTGGCTTCAGCTAATACAGAGGAGTTCTTGCTGTGTGAGCTGGGTCAGGCACATCCTTGCCTGTCATGCCACGGGGCTGGGCTGGGTTGCACAGCCAGGCAGGCAAATGTTCATTATAAAATGAACCCTGAGTGACACCTGAATAAATATTGTGTAAAATGACACCTGAAGACTTTCAGATACGATTTTGTGGTTTGCTTCTCCTTTGTTTTACTGCAAGCTCATCAATTGGCTTCTTTTTTTTGACTTTTAGTAGGGAAAACGGAAGGTGATACATGCAAGTATTTTAAAAAAGTGGCACAAGTTTTTTAAAAAGTAACAAGTATTGACACATGGTCCATAATCGCATCGGTGGCCAAGCACCCTTGTGACAAGGGCTGTCTTTTCTTCCCGAGATCCAGGGAATGACTTGGCAGAAGGGGCCTCTGCAGCGGTGGTTTCTAATTGATTGCTCGTTTGTCTTCAGCCCCAAGGCCCCAGTTAAGCACTTAAATGTGTGCTTGAGGTTGCAGACATTAGTGCTGCTGATTTCGAGGTTTGGCACATGCTTTACTGGCTGGACCAGAGCCTGATCTCTGCAACTTGTTTTAGGCTGCTTGTTATTTAAATCTCTGCTGTTTCCTTGGCAGGGGGAGGAATCAGCCATGCTCGGAGTGAGCGGTTACGTGGAATATCTGCGGGAGCAGGAGGTTTCAGAGCGCTGGTTCCGGTACAACCCACGGCTCACGTGTATTTACTGCGCCAAATCCTTCAACCAGAAGGGCAGCCTGGACCGGCACATGCGGCTCCACATGGGCATCACACCTTTCGTCTGCCGCATGTGTGGGAAGAAGTACACCCGCAAGGATCAGCTGGAGTATCACATCCGCAAGCACACGGGCAACAAGCCCTTCCACTGCCACGTGTGCGGCAAAAGCTTCCCTTTCCAGGCCATCCTCAACCAGCACTTTCGCAAGAACCACCCCGGCTGTTTGCCCCTGGAGGGGCCCCACAGCATCTCCCCCGAGACCACCGTCACGTCCCGGGGGCAGGCGGAGGAGGAATCCCCTCCACAGGAGGAGGCTGTGGCCGTGGGGGAGACAGCCCAGGGATCTGTGTCCACAACTGGGCCGGATTGAAATGCGGTTGTGGAGTCCCGGGAGAAAGGACCGTCTTCCCGTTCCTGGCTCTAAAGAGTCGGCACCAACCTGGCAGGCTGGTACTGTAATTAGTGCAATGCCACCACTGAACAGAAAGAAGCTCCCAAGATGTTGCCAAAATAGAAAAATCTTTCTCTCTCTCTTTCTCTCTCTTCCTCTCACACACCCACACACACACACCCATAGAGTGTTAAATGTTTTTCTCCCTTATTCCTCCTCCTCTTGGAGAAAAACAGAACAACTGTGTCAATCAACTTCTTATTCAGGGATCGACAGGATTTTAAATTTTTTTACTGTTCCGTAGTGATCTGGGACAAGCAGTCATTTGTATTTTTGGACAGTGCTGTGGCCCAGCAGGGCGTCCCACCGGCGGTGCCGGGTTCAGCCACAGAGCCATATCCACTGCTCCCGCTCGAGGGGAGAGCAGGGGCAAGGGGCCATTGCCTTTCTCCCTTCCCCAGGTAGTTGCCACGGTAAAGAAAACAAAAAGACTGTCCTGGTGGAACCTTCCTTGCCCGAGCGTATTTATCCCTGTCTTATTTTGGTGTGTCTCTTTATGTTTTTATTTAAACGGTTCTTTTAGGGCTTTGGGCTCGCCCATTGCAGGCGTGCGGCCCCGGTGCCCCTTGTTAAAGTGGGCACAGCTACAAAGCGGTATTCCAGAGGTCAGCAAAATGTGAAGGAAGCACTTCAGCTACCGAGAGTGGAATTGAGCAGCTGTGAAGTTTGTGTGAGACTCTGATGCACTGGGAGAAGGGCTGGAGGGGTCTTTCAGAGGAGGTTATCCTCTGCTGGTGCTGATCTGGAGAGCTCGGAGCACTCTGACGTCCTGGCCGGAGCACTGCTGTGCTTCGGGTGTTGCCAAGGGTTAGGAAGAGATTTTCTGGACTGGCTGAATCGTGGAGTTAGAGGCTGGCTACCAAAGTCCTCCTTCACCCCTGCTCCCCCCTCGACACGCACTTGATCTTTTAGAACAGCAATATGGGATATGGAAATACTGCAATGCTGTCGCCACAGCCGAGCAATCGTGGGTGGTTGCTTTTAAACCTGTTTCTACAAACTAGTTTGATAACTTTTTTATCAATGAAAAGCAAAAACAAAAGAAAACCCTACTCTATTTCCTTATAACAGTTCAGGAAACTTAAAAGTGAATGGTTCCTAGAGCAATCACAACTCTGTCCCCTTGCATGGACTTAAGATTTTTGTATTCTGAGTAGCTCTGATGTTTAGAGCAAGTTTAGCAAACCGGGAGAGACATGCCTGCGTGTGTATTGTAGGTGTTTGCACGGGCTTACGTGGTTCATAACCAGAAAAGCATGGGACAGGTAGATAAGTGCAAATATCCTGACATCTTTTTTTAAAAAAATATGCAATATTTTAAGAGTTTTCTCTGGTTCTGATGCCAAGTTGTTCACGATGGAGGGGGGAATGGATGACAGGTTGCGCGTATCAGGTTTGGTGAAGGATTTCTCTTGAGGATGTACTATGTGTATTATAAGGAAGGGTGAAGTGCTGAACCTTAAGGTGATGGGAGGAACAAGGAGACGTTGGAAAAGAAATACACTTCATTTTGCTTCAGCAAGGAACCTGGATGAGTGTTTAGAGTGGGGGCTTAGCAGGCAGGAGACTGACCAAGTGACGATAGAGCTTGAGCTGCAGTCTGACTGCACAGTTTTGGGCACATGGAAATGTCTCCAGCCCTTGCTTTCCCCCCTCTGCAAACTGGGGCTCGGATCATTTTCCTGCCCCTTCTGAGGGCATCATTTGGAGAAGGGTGATGCATTCTTGCCTTGCTTTATAGATTTTTTCTATGTGAGGGGTCTCACTGTTCCTCCCACCTCTCTCTCAAAAAGAGATGTGGCTCTAATGTGTTTTTGTGTGTGGGGAAGGGCTCGGTGCCAGGATCGTGTGTAACAGGGATGTGCTCCTATGAGAGGAAACTTCGCAGGTGTTCTGAGCTGGGCACCTGCAAAGTACCATTTCATTGACCATTTCAAACAGGAAAACTGATATTTCACCTCCGTTTTCCTTCTGTCCCTTCTTGCTACTCTCCTGTCAAGTGCATCATCACACAGGGAGTGATTTGGCCACCCAAACAACCAGCTCCTTCAGCTTTCCTGGCGAAGGTCAAACGGGATGGTACCAAAACAGTGAGGTTGCCAGAGAACGGTGGCAGAGGATGAGGTGAGAGGGTGGCCAAGGTAGGTTTTGTTGCAATCAAGGTGTGGGGAGGAGTGGAGATGTGCTGCTTTAGTCATAGCTTTTGAAGTTACCAAAAATGAAAAAAGAAAAAGTTAAAAACTTTGAAATCCTATCCTGTTCACACTAGAGAGCATCAAAAGTTACTTTTAGTTGCTTAAAAGATTTTTAAGTGTTTTAAAATAGAATTTTTAAAAGAATACTACCAAACTATAAAAACATAAAATTATTTATATACATATATTATATAAAAATATAGTGGGAAAGTTTCCCTGCTAAGCTTGCTGTGAAGAGAAGGGTGAAGGTGCAGTAACTGCTACACAAGCAACATTTTTCTGAGACAGATGGCAACTGTAGTGAAGAAGGGCTGACATAAAATGGTGAATGCCTTTGTTCCCATGGCATAGCTGTGAGTTTCTTGAGCAGGTTTTTGTTTTACTGTATCGATACTGTGAACGGAGGAGCATCCGAACAGTTCGGGGTGCCAACAGCGCATCCTGTTTGCTGATTCACTACTTTAAGTGGCCTGGTGAAAACCATGAAATTGGTCCTTCATACCTTACTAGGCTGAAAACAAAGCTTGTGAAAGGTTTTTATTTTTTTCCTCCTTTATGTTTGCTTTTGTTTTTTTGTTTTTGGGGTTTTTGTTGTGCAGAGGTTGCCACTGTATAAATGATCATTTCTGATTGCATGCAAAAGAGCCAATATTCTTGCCCGGGCCTCGCTGAGGTGAAGTTTATAGCTTGTAGCTAGAGTCAGTATAAGGTATGGTAGTGGGAATCATTTTGATATTATTTCTGTACATTTAATGGATGTGTATGTGTATGTATGTGTGGGAATCATGATGTCTAATATTTCTTGAACAGTGCTGAAAGCAGGTCAGGCCCATCCGCACTGGACAGTGAAACCAGTTCTGAAGGAATCATTATTTAACATTTCCTTCAATGGTTGACTTCCTCAGTGCAGGTGAGACCAAGGTTCAAGAAAAAAGGGGTTGGAGGTCATATACGGTATGGAAAAACCTCATGTGAATTTTCTGGCAGTGGTGTAGCTACTTAGAGGTGCTTTCCCTAACAGAATGATACTGTGTTCTGTTGCCTCTGCGTTGGTGTGGCTCTTTACAGTTGCACCAAAGCTGTGGAGAATCAGATGCCAACTTTCCAAGTGCGAATGCTTCTGTGATGGGTTGAGGCACAGCTTTGCATTCCCACGTCTAGCTGCATCTTTTTCTGCCAAAACTGTGATTTCAACTGTGATTTAAGGAGGATGTGAAGAGAACTCTTGTGTTTTAATACCTCTGTACGTAACATTTCTGTCTGCTTTAGAGTTAGGGCTTACTAACCCATTTGTTTGCTTGCCTCAGGCAACAGGGAGAACACACTCTGGTTTTACAGTTTGCATTCTTGGAGTTGAACACATTTCTTAGTTCTTTGCTGTCAAAGGACTCACCTCCCAAATGTGAAGAGTTGTGGTTATCTCCTTAAGCCTGCAGCAAGCCCTGGTGCCAAGTCTCAGCCAAGTGATGTGATGGTTGCCGTTCCAGGCTGTTCCCTGCTGCTGCCAGGTTCCCTGTGAATAGCTGTGAAAATAACAGGAATTGTGTTAATACTGTGTTGCTGCTTTGGAGAAAAGCTAAACCTCAGGAGGATGACCCATGTGAAACTGGGAAAAGGAGAAGGCCAAAATGCAAGGGGAGGATGTGAAAACAAATTGGGCTTTGTATTTCCAGCAGCTAGAGAGGGATGAATGAGAGGCTTTATGGAATGTTAATTTGTAACAGGAGGCTGAGAACATGCTTAGAGCTACTTAGTAAGATCCAGGGATAGCCTGGAGAGAACCAGAGCAGCCGGTGCAGATGGACAGTCCCTCCTTGTTCTCCTAGCATCATCCACCATCAGGTTCAGTCCTTGGACTTTCCTACATCTTCTCTACAATATTCTAAAGCTGTGATCTATATAATTTAACTTTAGTTTGGGTGCCTGAAAGGCAGGAAGAACAGAAAGTGTATTGTGTGTCTGCTGCTGTTTTAAACGCAGCGAGGTCGACAGCGACTGACCCTGTTCCCATCTGACAGCTATCCCAAGCTGGAATAGCACTGGGAACAAGCTGTAGCCCTGCTGAAAAGCATTGCAGGGCTGGCTCGGTGAGGAGGGCACAGAGCCAGGATTTCAGCCCTCTGCGAGCTCAAGGTTGAAATAAATGGACAGGACAGCTCTCCCTGCTTGTCCTGCTCTCATTTTGTGGCAGCTCTGTAGCTGTGTTTCTGTCCCACACCTCTGCAGTAGGAATGGCACTGAACAGGGAGATGCCCATTTCAGGAAGTGATTCCCAGCAGTCTGGTTTTAGGGCAGAGTCCTCGGTGCTTTTGGGTGATTCAGCCCTAAGGAGGCCATTGCAGGAGCAGAGCTGTAGCTTTTATTTGCTGCTGACTTCATCTCTCCTGCAGAATCCAATGTATAAATAGGAAAACAGCTGCAAAGATGCCATTGATTTGGGTGGAAGGTGGCTCGAGAGGTAGACAGGATCGTGCATCTTGAAAACCAACAAGAAGTAGCACTTGAAATTATTTAAACTTTACCAAATTCTCCTCTTTGATCTGTGACATGCCTGACAATTTAGCCACGCCAGCATCCAAGTGTTTCTGCAGATTAGTGACACCAAATGTTGTTCTTGCTCTGCTGGAAATATTTTGGGGATGGGCAAAGCCCCTGCTCATGGCAGGAGGGTTGGACCAGATGACCTCTAAAGGTCCCTTCCAACCTATAATATTATATAAGTCAAGAAGCTGTAATTCAAGGAGATTTTTTGCCAAGGTTTGGTCTCCTAAGTTTTCCCTGGGAGCTGAGCCTGAGGCCAGGACTGCAGTTGGAAAGCCTGGGATCCACTGGCATAGCAAAATAATGTGGTGAGCATTGCTCCTGTCACAAGGTGAGAGCCATGCACAGAGTTTTGACATCTGCAGTGGAAGGGCCTAAAGAGGAGCTCAGAATCCTTATTTTAATCATTGTCATTCAAAGGATATTTTAATATAAAATACACACATACACTTGTATGTACATTTATATGTGTGTGTGTGTATATATATATATATATATATATATATGTACACACACACACACACACACACAAATATAGGTATATGTAACCAAATAGAAGTTAGAACTATGCAAACAATACTGGCTGCTTCTTGAAACTAAAGTCTACCAGAACATTTTGGAATAGAGTAGATTTGGAGTAGACTTGCCGTGGGGGTTTTCTGTTGTGGTTTTGTTATAAATAAAATGCAGCAGACCAAAGTTTTGCTGCAGTTAGTCTTGTTAGAAGTTTAGGTTATACCTAACCTGGAACCCACTCAAGTGGATTATAAAATTATCTGAAGAGTCCTACCATCTCTAAAATATTTCCATCTGCTGAAAGGCTTTGGCTTGGCAAATATAAGAAAACACAGAAGCTGGGAATTAGGAGAGGTTGAATGTGATGTCTGGGCTGATAGAATCAAGAAAGACTGGGACCATTTTCTTTTGGATGTAGGATTGACTTCAAGGAATCTTCCTACCTGGGAAAATGTCCATTGCTGAGATGGAGGCAGTGATCAGAGCATCCCCGGGATGAATTCTGGTTTTGATGGAGGTATTGGAAAGCTTCCTGCTGAATCTGATGGTAGCAGAGTTTAGGCTGCTGGGAGAAATTCCACATGGTTTCTGCCATTTCTTTGTGTCAGATCCGATCTTTGCTTTTAGGATTAGCTGCAGTGTATCTTAACCTTCAGTGACCTTTGGCTTTTTATTCCTAGGACTGTAGACAATTCAGGTTTCCCATAACATTATCCTCATCCCAACTGTGAACAAGTTACTACTGCTTCTTATAATTTATTGTCTTTCTGTTCCTGAACGTCTGTGTGATCCAGCTGGTCACCAGCACCACCTTCCAGTGCTTCATTAGCTTTTATGCACAGGGAATTGTTGCAATGGATAAGTTGACCATGCTAGTTGGAAGAGTAGAAGCCTTTGGAGAGTGACTTTTGCTTCCTCTAGCTGTCATTAGGGAGTGCACACACACATACCTGTATATACATATATATAAACAAATATAAAGTGTTTCAGTATAAACTCATTTAGCATTATTCTTATTTAATTTATATTTTAATCCAGTTGTAAACCAAAGTATTACAGCTTGTGAAATGATGTGTCCCAGGAAAAGGAGGAACCTTTTTTAGGTGGGAATTCTGAAAGGTCTTTGATGACAAAAACACAGATACTAATAAGACTTAAGAACTTGTGCTTCTGGGGAGTTGCAGCCTTTGCAATAGAAAGGATTTGAAACTATCTGGGTAACGTTGGATGTTGGGGCCTTCTGAAGGTGTTTTTCGTGGTCCTTAACAGTTTTGTAGGAAAACAAGGACGTTCTGACAAAGCTAGAAATAAAAGGTGAGAAGACAGCAAATCAGACCGTGATCTGGCACAGCCAGATGTATTTCGTGTCTAATTTAAAGTTTTAGGAAACGAGCCGTTGCTATTTACTGATGTCTAGAACTGCTTGGGGGTTTCTAGTAACTTCTGTGAAGGTGTGTGCTCTGGTGTCACCAATGGGAAGAAATAATGGGTTCAAAGATAAGATCTTGCTGATTTTTCTGTGCCAGGGAGTAATTACCTTTCCAAGGAATTAGGAAGTGCTGAGAACAAATGCACCTCTAACATGTCTTGCAGGCTTGGCAGCAGCTCTGCTTCCTCTAGGGAGGAGGAAGACAGTTGAAGTAAGAAGAGAGCTCATCTGTTTTCAGCCCTGGCTGGGGCTGGTGGCACTGGCACCCCACAGGGGGTTGGGTAGAAAGGTGGAACAGCAGCAAAGCACCACAGGGAAGATGAGTGCATGTGTCTGGCATGCCCTGGATGCTGTGGGCAGGGAAATGCTGGGTTTGGAACCTGCGTGGGGGCAGGAGCGTGCAGGAAATGCTGCTGCCTTGTGAGACAGGTCTCCAAAGATGCCTCTCCTGGCACAGGAGAGCTGAGCAGTGTTTTCCATTCTGGAGCTGTGAATAGTAAAGAAGGAAAGGAGTTATTCCCCAGGGGCAGCAGATGTGCTGTGAGCGTTTCAGAAACTCCGTTGGAAGGAACTGAAGGGTGGGAAGTGAAGGGTGGAATGGGCAGTACCAGACTTCAAAGTGCCATTTTCTGAGTCTTAGGTTTTCTAGCAAGTGTTGAAGGCTGAAGTTTGTTTTTCTTCCAGTGCTTTCTCCTTTACCTATATAATTTCTCCTGTTTAAACTCCACAGCTCAGGGGAGGGTGCAGAGAAGATGGAGCCAGACCCGTCCTGGAGGCACACAGGGGAAGCAGGAGCAGCAGTAGGCAGCAGTTCATACGAGGGAAGATCAGGTTAGGTATGATAAGACATTATCTCACCGTGAGTACAGCCAAATAGCACTAGGATCAGGTTGTCTAGAGAGGCTGGGAAATCTCCGTCCTGGGAGAGTGCAGCCTTCAAGTTCCTGTTTCCATTAGACTGCGCCAAGCTGTATTTTTGTTACTTTTTTCTTAGTATTATGTAAAACGGGCAGCTTTACTGGGCTTCCTAGTTCATATCAGTTAAGCTTTTGAAACATATTCAGGTATTTCTAAATACTGCTGTGTAAGTTTCTTGTTTAATCTGACATATTCTGATCTATTATTTTACTGCAGTTACCTAGGGCAGTACTTAAAAAAATCAGTGCATTAATTTTTTTGCAAACTGTCAGCTATGTTAAGCCTTCAGCTTAGTTTTTAATTAATGTAATTAACACCATTCCCCTCAGATCTACGGTGAAATGGCTGCATTATTTTTATACTGCAGTGAGGCTTATTTATTTAAACCTTCCCATCACCTTTGCAGTCAGACCCAATACCATTGGCTATGAAACTGTGAAACTAATGAGAAACAAAAAACTAAGCTGGATTAATTTACTGCTGGTCATAAAGTACAGAAAGTGGCAGTATAAAAGGATAAAATACAATTGAAATTAGTTACTCAAATCACAGCATCACAGAATGGTTTGGGTTGGAAGGGACCTCAAAGCCCATCTTGTTCCAACCCCCCTGCCATGGGTAGGGACGCTTTCCACTGGAATTCCAGTAGAAATTACTGAGTCTGGGGCAGGGGGAGGAGTCACAAAACTAGTCTGAGCGAAACAAATTTTAACTTGATGATGCCAATTAATTGGTTACCCATTTGGTCAAGTTTCAAAAGCTCTTTCTTGAGGTTTCCCTGGGGTCCACTCGTTCATCTACGTGCCTTGGGCATTGGTTTGATACGGGAGTTCGTGCCCCCGATAGGATATTCTGAGAGTTTACATGTCTAAGGAAACTCTGGATTACTGTGAAGCTTTCCTTGAATTCTCCCTTGCCTGAGCATTGGTAACTGAACACAACTCTTGGCTGCAAGAGGCCGGTGGGAGGAGGGTGGCAGCTGTGGGTGACACTACCAAGAGGAGGGCAGTGCAATCCTCCAGCTGACAGATCGAATTTCGGGAAGGGGCGTGAAGCTCCAGCCCCACTGTGGCTGTCCCCAGCCCAGGGGGTTCCTTCAGTTGATGTCTGTTCACAGGGCAGCCTGGATCTCTGACAGAGATGCAGGAAGGAGGGTGTGGCTGCCATGCAGGCACTTTTCTCAAGTGTTAGAAAGTCTCCTAAGCCAGGATAGTGCTGTTGGAGGATCCCAGGTGGGATTGAGAGTAGAATTTTGTCATACCTTTTGCTTAAGAGTAATTCCTTGGGCCTCCCCTGAGGTGCTGGCCTGAGCAGAAAGCTGACAGCAGACAGCTTCCAGGGCTGTGTTGTCACAGGGCAAGTGCCTCTGAGGAATATTGGGAAGGGAGAGAGGAGTGGGGTAGTTCAAATGAGGCATGGTTCTTTTGTGTTAAGTGTGTGCCATAGCTCACACTTAGGACAGGCGAGAGCAATCCTGGGTGGCTAAACAGACTTTTCTGAACAAGGTCTTTTAGAAGCTGAATTAGGAGGAGAATAACATGCACCTGTATGTTCTTGAAGGAACATATTCCTCACCTTGTGCCCCACGCTTGCAGGGAGGATTAGGGAAGGATGAGAAGAGTGATCAGATGTTAATTTGTGGAAATGGAAGCAAGGTGTTGAAAGCACTGCTTTAGTCTGAAAAGGGAAGGGAATGAATGCAGTTTTCCCAAGCCTCTAATGTGTTAAACACTAGCTGGAGCTCCCACAAGCCATGGCCCCATCATCCCCAGAGCTCCCCTCATTTCCCTGGTGTCACCCCACCTTTCCTGTACAACACTGTGAATACGATATCAGTAGCTCTTTTTGAAACTTTGGTTTTTTCCATTAAAACTGCTCAGAGCAGGAAATGCTGTCCTACTGCAGGAGCAGGTGGGATGTGACCCCCAAGCAGGGCATGGATAGTGAGTAGTGGGAGAGAATTGTAAGAGTTAACAAGGGAAGTGGCTTCGTATAGCAATTTGCTAATCAAATTTCATCTTGTAACAAACTTAACTGACAATCAATTTCTAAAATATAAAAGCCTCTTAGAGGGAATAGTCAAGTATGTCTTCACCAGAAAGATTTTACTGGGATAACTTAATAAAGAGCACAGGATTTTTTTTTCTTTTCTTTCTTTTTTTTTTTTTTTTTTTAAGCAATCACTCCAGAAATGGAGTTGCATTAAGCAGCAGCATATTCACAGGACAGTAACTACCTCTCTCTCTTGGAGTGCTGAGGTTACCACACTACACACTCTAGCAGCAAAGCTTTCACTTTAAAGAGATTTGTTTTCCTTACCTCTGTGTTTCAGAAATGCAGGTCTGCTCTGTAAAGTGACTCTACGAAAATGGCATCTGGCAGGAGCAACGGGAGCCCCTCGGGGTCCAGAGTCTTTCTTGGCCTCCAGTTCCTCACTGTGACCCTTTGCAGGTTGGCCATGGGGCTGTGACCGTTCAGGGGGGCTTTGTCACCTCCCGTGTGCTGCGTAACAGTGACTGTCCCCTGGGCCAGAGCTGTGAGACCACGTTCCTGCACTGGGAAATCAGTTAATGGTGCAGAAGGTAAAAGGAGAATCCATCTCCCTCCTGCCTCCAAGAGAGCAGGCAGCATTAAAAAAAAAGAGCAATAAGATAAAATACAAACACTTTTATATGTTGTTCATTAGTCAGCAGATCTGACTCTGCAAATTTATATATATATACACACATACAGAGAGCAGATCTCTCGTGTGAAAAGGTGCCATTTTTTTTTCTAAACAGAGTCTCTTTCCAAACTAGAACAGCACTTTAAATAGGTTCCTCTTTAAAAAAAAATTTAAAAAGAAAAAAAAAAAGCAAACCCTTTTCTGCAGCAATGCACTTTAACTGGTCGGACAAGTACAGCTGTGGTTGGCTTGGGACACAGCTGTACAGGCAGGCGGCTCCTGGTCAGCCACAGCTCGGGGGGAGCAACGTTGCCAGAGCCTTGGCCATGGCAGCTCTACCTCCAGCAGCCCCCCGGGCTGGCACGGCCCCCACGCCGCCTGGAGCACCCCCGCCGTGCCCGAGCACTGACAGGGCTGGTGGCTGCTAGGAGACTTTGGAATCTGTCAAGAGAAGCCCACCCTTGCCTGTCAAGAAGATTTAAACCCCTTTTTTTAACAGGTCAGAATTTGCACCCAGTTCCAATGCAGCTGGCAGCCCAGGGCTGAGGTGAGCTGAACAGCAAAGCCAGGAGAAAGTTGTTACTGGGGTTGTGGGGTTTTTCCATAATGTGGATATGGAGCCCTTGTCAGTTCAGTGTTTTTATTTTTTTTAAATCCAAGTTCGTGTGTCCCACATTGATTCTGCTCTGAGCTGGTTTGCAGAGTAACCATATGTAACAGAAATTGTGCTGTCACCTTCAACTAGTGACCTATAAATCAAACTTTTTTAAATCAAAGTTTTTTAGGACAGGTGTCCTAACACTCAAGACTTACTTTCACAGTTAAGAAATTTCCTGCTGTACTAATTATTCTTCCTTTTATTATTTTATTTTATTTTTGGTTGCAGTCCTTATTTCAAGAAAAAAAGTCAGTGTTCAGACTAGTCTGCAGCAGGTTGAAGAGTGAGCCTGCTGTAACTTGTGGATATCAGACTGTTCTTCAGTGATTTTCCAAGCTGTTCCCAAACTGGTCCTCCATGACCGCTTCCCTTTTCCTCTTCCAGCAGGCACTGGCAGACAGAAGCTCTGTGGCCCTTGTGTGCAGGGACAGCCAGCACTGCTGGAGGGGGGTGGGCAGGGGAACCAGAGTTGGGAAAGGGGGAAATAAAACCAAGGTAGAGGGGACTGTACAATTGCATTGAAAGCAGTTTAGCAAAAAGCGCTCTCATCGGACAGCTTTAAGAACAATGTGAATGAAAACTTAGCAACTTGGGTAGGAATCTTGGAAAATTCTATAACTGTATACTTGAAATTCTGTTTGTATTAAAAAAAAAAGAAATCACATTTTCTTCTTTCTTTTAACACTGTGTAAAAGAACATTATGCATGTGAGTGGTTTGAGAATTAAATGGTTTAATACTCAGATCCTTGTCTATGTCTTGTAGCTGACTGGTCCTGACCCAATGTGGATTTTCTTTGCCACAGGGGGAGATCCTGGTCGCGGCCAAGAGCAGCTCCATGCTGTCCTAAGCTGAGCAGCTTGGGAGAGGCTGTGCAGTGCCAGGCTGCTGTTCCTGGCACCTCAGACGGCTTCTGTCCTTTTGGGGTGAGCTTTGTCTCATGTCTTCAGCAGGCTCAGCCTTTTTCAGTCTCACCAGGAGGAGCAAGCCCTGTGCTCTTGCTGCAGGCCAAGGATGTTTTCCCAGCTGTCTGTGGCAGGGGAAGCATTTTGGTTCAGTGCCGTGCTAGGGAGACCCAGGCACTGCCTCAGCCCTCCTCTTTCACCAGCCTCCACTTTCCACACTTTCCACAGCCTGGAGCACAACTGAAAAAGGCAGAGATTACAGGAGGTTGTGTGTCTCTCAGTGAGGTCCACAGGCAGAAGATGGGATCCAGCAAGAAAAGCCACAGTGGCAACTGTCAGAGGAGGACAGGAAGAGCTGCATTTTGAACTCCTGCTTTTTTTCCAACTGCTTCCCCTTTTCTCCCAGGGCTGCAGCCCTGTGTTACATTCCCAGCTTCTTTCCAAGGTACTGCTCCAGGGGAGCATGTGAGCCCCTGAAGGACACCTCTCAGGTGTGTTGGGTTTGCCACAGCCATGGGACCATGGAGGAGGTGGCTCTGCACGTCCAAATCACACACCACAGATGCTCAGACTTTTCTACTCGGAACAGGAGAGAGTCAAACCCCCAATAGCTTCCAAAACTAGAGACCGAGTGCCTCAAGCTCCAACATAGCAGTTCTATCCAAATTAACTCCCTCACTGCTTGGCTGCTCTGGCAATTCCTGCCCAGAGAAGCCTTTAGAAAGGTGGATGTTTCACTGGTCCTGCAAAGTCCAGAGTAAATGGCCCCCAGAGTAAATGGTCCAGTGTAAATGGCCCAACCCATTGTCTGCACACACCACTTCCATCACCTACTGAGGACAGGAGCTGTGCTCTCACTGCCTGTTTGGTTTGAAACAGCTGCCTGAAATGCAGAAATCTTAGAGGAAAGCTAATCAGGTTGTTCTGCATCTTGAGGACAGCCCTGCCAAAGGTCCTACAGCAGTACAGCCACTCTGAGAGGACTAGAGGTCTGATCACACATGTGGCCTGGCAGCAGGTGAGGACATCTCAGCTCCTGGTATAAACTCACAGGTGGAATAATAGATTTTCAACAAAGATACAGGTACTGGTTCCCTTACTTGTGCTCTGTCATGGTTCATGGACACTGCTGCTACAGTAAGTGTTAGCTGAAGTCTTAATATTAAAAAAGAGTTTCAAAGCCTTAGCTATGTGAGAGTGTCACTAGTGACTCTCAGCCCTTGGGCACACAGGATGCACCAGAGCTGCTGGCAAGCAGGGCACAGCTGTTTGGCAGCTCCTCCACCCACATGGAGCTGCAGAAGGTTGTTCCTGGCCCAGCCAGCACCAGCCTTGTGGCTGCTGCTGTTCCACTGACCTTTCTGGTGTGGGGCCCCATTTGTTGGGAAAGAAGAATTTAAAGAAGTCTAGGAAGTGGCTTAGTGTGAACTGTGCATTCAGAGAGCAGTCTGCTACATAACAGATCTATAGGTTTTAATGAACCAAGGGATCAGTTACAGCTTGAGGCCTGAAAGGGAGGAGGGTTGGACACAGGAAGGACAGCAATGCTGGGCTTGGGTGCTGCAAAAATACTGGTGCCAGATGAAATTCAGCTTCTCTTGCCATGGAGGACGGGACAGGCAAGGTGACCTATGAGCCCCCAGCTGACAGGGCAGGGAGGAACAGGGACAGCCCAGCTGGAAGTAGTCACTCCCTGCAGCTGGCACCAAACAGCAAGACCAACCACACCTGGAGCAGCCCAGGCTTTGTGGCAATGCCCCACCGCCCCTTTTCCTGAGGCAGAGGAGGGAGAAGCGAGGCCCTACCAGCCCCTTTAGGAGCAAGGATCAGCTATCCTGCCCATGAAGACGATGGTGTTGAGCGCAGCTTCCCGGATGAAAAGCAGGAAGGGCCTGTTGGCATTGAAGATTTTTCTGTTCATAGGGAAGGAACGGCCAGAGATGGTGACAGCTGTAGCAGCTGATGCCTCACTGCCTTCTTCATTCACCTGCCAGCAAAGAGAGGGGATGGGATTAAAATACAGGCATTACGCAGCATGGGGAGGGCTCACCCTCCTCCTCCACAAAAAGCAGGGGCCAACCTCCTCCAAAGCCCCAGACTGCTGAGGACGTGAACACTGTAGGTTCAGAGCTATTTTCTCCCCTTTAAAATTTCATATTTTTAAAAAGCAAGAGGAAGACATGCCGGCACAAAACAAGGCTCACCTCAAGGAAGGCTTTGTGGAAAGCCTCAGACACGTACAGGTCTGTGCGGCCCTCTGCGATGATACCTGAAATACAAAACGGAGAAAGGTAAAACTGTGGGTTTAGAGAAAGGTAAAACTGAGTTTAGAGACAGCTCAAGAGAGAACACACATTCCCATCCTTCATAGCCTGGGATCAGGCAGAAGGCATGGCTGCCCTAAAACAAAAACATCCTCCCCCATGTGCAACAGACTGCTAAACTCCCATGTCCTCAGTGAAGAGCAGGGCTGAGTGTCCATGGTGGGACTTAACCAGAGTCCCTCACTGACTGCAGCAACATCTAAATGTTTTCACATTCTTGTTCCTCATGTGCTGCTGCACTACTGCCCTGCCACCTAGGGAGCAATGGCTGTCCCTCACCTCCGCCCTGCACCACCCCATCTCCATATCTCACCTGGGAGTCTGGCATTTTCTGGACTGAAAAGATCTTCCAGGCCCATTTTCCTCAGCTTTTCCTTGACACTGAAGCTGTCCTCAACGCGGAAGCGAGGGAGGTACACGAAGAGAGACACCTCCTTCATGGAGTCTATCCATTCCTGCAGCTTCTCCGATGTCAGCTCTTGCTCCACCTCCTCCAAGGGTGTCCCCGCACTGGGCAGGACCAGCACCATTGTGATATCATCCCCTTTGTAAGGCAGCTCCAGCACCTGGACTTTGTCCTGGGCGATGAATGCGTAGTGGAATTTGGACTCCTGGTACATAGTTGGGACTTTGCAGGTGTCACCATTGGCTTTATGAAATACATCCAGTTTTGTGTTTGGAGCTGGGAACTGTGATTTCCAGTGCCCCTAAAAAGGAGAGGGGGAAGACAAATATGAGCACCATGTCTCCTCCAGGGAAGTGCACTTCTTCCCCAGTTTTGTTAGCTGTACCTTAAAATAAATGGTGTTCACCAGGACCAGGACAGTGAGATCATCAATACCACCTTCTGGGATCACTTCTGTAATGCGCTTCTCTGTCTTATTAGCCACCCACTCATTAATGATCTGCCTAGAAAGTTCTGGCTTCTCCTGAAGGAAGAGACCAAAAAAAAGGTTAAGCCAAGGGTTTAAAACACCTCTTTGTTACCCCCCTTCTGCAGGACAGGTTCACAGGGTATGTGCTGGGGGAGGGCAGTGAAGTTCAGGAATGAGAACTGGGGACGTGGCTGTGTTTAACCTGAGCTGAAACAGGAGGAGCTGCATCCCAGATTCCTTACTGCCTTCACTCATGTCCCACACACCCAGAGCAGAGCACTTCCTCTGGGCAAAAAACAGGGATGCAGCTAAAGCAGAAGGACTGGGGAGAGCGGGGGTTAGGGGAGGGGGAACCAAACAAAAAAGCAAAATCCTGAGTAGTTCAAACTCACTTTGAAGTTCAAGGGCCAGAGTTTTGCTCCATAAACGATTTCACTGATGTTCTGGTAAGTCTCATTGAAGACCAAAGATTTCTCCCCAAAGAGGCGGTTGGCTGATACCAGCTCTGAGGACTTGTTGGCTTTCTTGTAAAGGCGGCAGTTCAGCTTGGCAAAGAAGAAGTGGATCTGATCCGATGTCTTCTCCGAAATGGTGTCAAATCGAAAGACCTGGACAAGCCAAACAGCAAGAAGGAATCCATGAGGAGGCGCTTGTGCTTCTGGGCCCCAGAGCAAGTGGTGGTGCAGCCTTGGCCTCAACAGCAAGAAACCTACAGGGCCTCAGAATTTCCCCCTCCATGTGTAACTGGGAACCCAAATCTATGTAAATCAGCAGCTCACCAGCCCAAGACCTTTGGAGAGTCCAAATGGAGGATTAAACCCTGTTCAGTTGCTGCTCCTCTTACCAACACCAGATTTCTCGCTCTCCATACTCTGCCTTTGACTGGTCCCAGCTTTCCGTTTAAGTGCTGTTAGAATTAACTCGGTGTTCATAACCCCCTACCACACCCCAGAGATGAGCATTGCACCAACAGGGCCTGGAAGCAGCTCTTGGGTCATACCAGGTCATGGGAGGACTCGTGCTAAACCCTCCTGTGACAATGCCAAAGGGTGCTCCTTCCAGGAGGAATTCTCATGGCCTGTTGAGTAATTCTGGAATATCTTATCTATTTTTATAGGGAATGGGAATATGTAGCAATCATTTTGAGGGTAGATTTTTGCAGCACAGGGAATTTTTTATCTGTTCCCAGCTGCCAGCTGGAAGGACAGTTACGATTTATATACTGCTATGCAACCTCAGGGCTTTAAGGCACAGAAAATCCCACAGCCCATTGCTCTTCTTGAACCTCCAGGATCTTTGGCACTGTATCCTGTGAGACAAAGGTGGTGTTAGTGGCCCTTTCACAGGAAAAAGGGGGGTTAGGAGGGTAGGTGTGGGTGGCTCAGTGGAAGAAGTGTCCCTTTCCAGTGGGAAGGGCTGCCCCGAGGGGAAGGCACAAGTGAAGATTTTGGAGATGTGGTTATAGCTGCTCCGCTCAGGCTGTGTGGATAATGGCAGGAGACTCCGACATTAGTTGCTCCAGAGGTAAGATCTGTAAGGACAGCAGCAGAGGGGGCAAGTGAAGCACTGTGATTCACACGTCCTCATTGAAGGGAAAAAGGCTCCTCTGGTCTGAGGTCTCCCATTGGAGAAGAAGGCATGGGCAGCATCAAACCCCACATAGAAAGTGAGTGGGTCTGACAGTGAGAAGGGTGCTGGGAATTAAATTAGTCCCATGGAAGAGCCAGAACTCAGAATTACCCCTCAGTCTGGGATCAGACCTGTCCCCTGAGTATAGGGGCCACAGGTAGAGGGAGAGGCTCCCTGCGTACAGGCTCCCCTGCCCTGGAAATCAGGTGGACTGCAAGGTCTCCCACATGTCGGATTTTTGTCCCAAGGGAAGAGAGAGAGAGAATGCAAAGAAGTCCCTCTCCCAATGGGAATTGATATCATGGCTTGTCCTGCTTCTTACATAAGGAAAGGGTTAGCTCAATCTGCAAGAAGCAAACTATTCCAATTACCTTCCCTTGCCTTCCAAATGGGCTTCCTTTCCTCCAGGTGGAAACTAACCTCTCAAACCCAGGAACGCTGGATCCAAACAGGGACTAAGGCGAAAGAACTGGGATCTAAACAAATCCAGAGACAGGGCTTGGGGCACCCTGGTCTAGTGGAAGGTGCCCCTGCCCATGGCAGGGGGTGGAACAAGATGCACTTTAAGGTGCTTTCAACTTGGGATTTCCTTCCCACGGCAAGGAACTGTCCTGACCCTGAGAGCAGCCATCAGCCATGATCACCTTCCCTGTTTTTCAGACCTGCTACAGGAAAAGGCTGAGCAATCTCCACCAACCTCCATGAGCTGCTGGAGGGTGCTGCCACATGCTCCAAGCTTGGTCATGGCGAAGGCTGTGGAAATGCTGAGGGGTGACATGAAGATATTTTCCCCATTGTCCTTGGAGTCAGCCAGGTACTTGTAGAAGATGACAGCAAACCGAGAGTTGGCTTTCGACAGCTCCCAGACCCGGGGGTTGGTGAACTCCGGGAGCTTGTCCTTTGCTGGCTCTTGCCCCTCACCCTCCTGGGGCTTTTTCTCGGGGCTGCGATAGATGCAGATGGGATTCACGGGGATGTCGCGTGGCTTTGCGGTGCAGATGTCCTCCACGGTGTACTGCTCAGGGGCAGCCAGCCCCCAGACACTGAGCAGACACAGCACAAAGAGATGCATTGTCCTGGAAGCAGAGAGAGAGCTTAGACGCGCTGCCTGTCCCCGAAACGCGTGCTGCCCACAGCCTGTGGGCCTGTTCCAGCCAACACCACAGGGACAGGAGTCCCACGGTCCTCTCCAATTGTCCTTTTGCCCTGGACCTGCAGGATAAATGAGGACAGACAGACAGCAGGAGGACAAGCCTGCCCGTGAGCACACCATGTTTTTGGAAGCAATACACTGAAACCAGTGTTTGCCTAGTGCCCTGTGGGCCCCTCTTTTTTAAGCAGCAGGCTCAGCCCTGACAAGTGTGTACTGAATTGGATGATTTGAATTTTTGAGTCCTCCCCACAGGCCAATGAGGTGGCTATAGTGTAAGGACCCTGCCAGGCTCACCTCAGCTTTACAGTACTTTTCAGTTACTGATGGAGGAGATGCCATGGCAGAGGAGAAAGGTGATAAGGAAAAGTCCTCCAGGGAAGTTGGTCCCTCCATTCACTGAGCATCTTTAATCCCAAAAAACCATACTTTATAAGCATGTATGGTGTGGCTGGTGCATCGCACCAATTCCTGCCCAAAGTTCATACCACCTCAATGCAAACTGGTTGTCCATGGTACCTGAGGAGTGCAGGCTAATGTTAGTCACTGTTCCAGCAAAAGCAGGTTTCTGAAAGTCTCCCAACATGAAAGAGATAATTTGTATTTTCCCCTTTGCTAAAGCACACCAAACCTCAGAATGGTTTCAGTTTAAAGGAACCTTGCATATCACCTAGGGCCACCCCCTGCCCCAGGCAGGGACACCTTCCACTATCCTAGGCTGTTCCAAGCCCCATCCAGCGTGGCCTTGGACACTTCCAGGGATCCAGGGGCAGCCACAGCTTCTCCGGGCACCTGTGCCAGGGCCTCACCACCTTCACAGGGAAGAATTTTCTCCTAAATCCCATCAGCTCTGGCAACAAGGCCCCATGAGCCATCCCAGGGCTGACAGAGCACGTCCTCTCTGCTGTGGCTCTGAGATGGCCTTTGCATGACTGCTTTGCTCACGTACCCTGTGGGAGGAAGCTCAAGCACCACAGCCACAACAGCTTGGGAAACAACTACTGGAAGGGGCTGGCAGCCTGCCCAGGTCTTCCTGCCACAGGACACTTTTTCAAACATGTGTCTAACTCGGGTAGGTCTCTGCCTGCCCCCACATAGTCACTGCCACGGCTACCAAGTATTGTCGTCTGGAAAACTAAATTCAGTCACCTGCATTTTGCACTAGTGACCTCCATGTCTGTGATCTTGCAGTGCTGGTGGGACAGCAACTGCTGGAGGAAAACTCAAAAAAACTGGGAGAACTGGGAGCAGCTCAAAGGCTGATCTGGGATAAAGGAGACCTCTGGGTTCTTCCACAAGCCCCTCTCTGGGCTCTTGGCCAATGACTTCATCTGTGCTCCAGTTCCTCTGCAAAAGCACAAACTACCTCATCTGGCACCGAGACTGTGTGGAGCACCAAGGGCCCCTCCATGTGCTGACAGCACAGAAAAACAAGAAGGACTCACTCAGGCCACGGCCACAGCTCTTGCTGGTAATGACACACAGATTATCTTGTGGAAGGTTTAGCACAGGTGTGACACCACAAAGGGCAAAAAAAAAAAATCTAAAAAGGGAGGGAAGACAACCAAATACAGAAACAAAAAACAACACCCAGGGCAAGAGGGCAAGAGAAAGGAAAAATATTAAGACAATTGAAAGTACTCCAGGAAGTGCTGCTCTTCCGAACCTTTCATTTCCACAGGAAAAATCAGGCACACTCCAGAGTTCTGCAGCCCTGGGGTCAGGAGCAGAGCTCTTCACTGCCTGCAGCAGCTGTCCCTCACCCAGACTTGGTCCTGCAGCTCTAATGCACTTGCGGCCAGTCCCA
Source organism: Origma solitaria (assembly GCA_013397895.1). Lineage (NCBI taxonomy): Eukaryota > Metazoa > Chordata > Aves > Passeriformes > Acanthizidae > Origma > Origma solitaria. The sequence goes on along the minus strand of VZRL01003444.1, from coordinate 117,949 downwards.
CCGTGGAAAGGACAACCTCACCACAGCCCCTGACCTGTCATTCCACTCACCTCCAGGGAAAGGCATGTCCTCACCTCTCTGTACAAGGATAAATGTCTGCTTCTGTCAAGCCAGAGGCAGCTGGTGTTGTCTGCCATCACACAAAGTGCTTCTAATCTAATCTAATCTAATCTCACATTTAAAGGCCAGAGCAAAAGAGTGGGGAGGGCACCTCCATCCTCACCTTGTCCTCATTAAATGAGAAAGACTCCGAGTTTCTACTCTGCACTAGTCTTGACTCCATCAGTTCAGGGAAGACAGAGGACTTTGTGCTAATGCCTTAAATCTACTTTACTATCCATTAAAGGCTGACCCAGCCTCTGACATGTCCAATCTTGTCTTTTTCAGGCAAGAGCCCCTGCTATTTCTTAGACCAGCTCTTTGTTGTAGCATTTGGCCAAAACCCACTCCTCCTCCCCTCACAGCTCTTCAACACTCCCTTTTCCTCTGCAGCACTGCCATGCACTCCATGTGTCAACCTGGAAGGATCCCAAAAGTATTCCCACAGCAGCACTGCCTGAAAGGGGTTACCAGCGAGGGGGAATGTAGAAATTAGAAAAGGCTCTGACAAGGGTGAAGCAACAAAAAAAAAGTGCAGAAAGCCAAGAAACAAGTTGCTGATTCAGCTCAAAACCAGAAGGCTCCGGGGAAGCATTGAGAAACTCCCCCATCCCTTGGCTGCTGTGCAACACAGCTGGGCTCTGGCCAGCACACGCTGTTTCCGTCCCACTGTTCTATGGCTGCAGGACAGGATGAGCAACGGGGCCCTGCAGAGCCCCAGCACCCACCCTACCGAACCTACTGGGGCTGCTGGTGGTGCTGTGAATGTCCCACAGCACCCACGCACTGTGCTGCACAGCCCAGCTAACGTGAGCTAGCTCACACCATTGTGAGATGAATTTAGGCTCTTTCGAAACCTTCCCCACCATCTCGCACCCTAAATCCAGAGTGCAAAGCCAACCAGCAGTGCTCTTTCACAGCCAGCCAGCAACTACTCAGGACATCTTGACTTCATGAACTGCTCTCCACACCACGAAGCATTGTGGCAGGTTGGGAATAGAAGTCAAGTGTGACATTTTAGAAAGCCAGCCTTCGTGAGAGCTGGGGTGTGAGGACCCTTTCTTAACAGATCAAAAAGCCACTCTGGCAGCAGCTAAAATTCATAGGCTCCTACTAAGGGAAAATAACCTGTTTCAAGGAATTAATTAACAATTAAAGATTAGTGGAATCTCTTTCTCTTACCTGCCCCTGTATCTCCAGCCTTCTGCTTTTAGGAGGTAAGTGCAAATTTTTGAGAGGACAGTCTTGCTTGAGCCCAAAGTCGTTTCCCCACTGGATTTCTGTGCTCAAGCAGAGCTGAGGCAGCAGGAGGGGATGGTGGGAGGGGAGAAGGATGCTGAGGCCAAAGGCTGATGACCAGCTGCCGAAGGTTAAGCAAAGAGTAGGAAAAAAAAGAGGCAATGTTTAGTTTGAAAGAGGTTTTAAAGTTCAATCTGACAAGGGAAAGTTTGACCACCTACGAGTACCACATGCCCTCAGTTTTTGCCAACAGAAAGTGAACTGCTTATCCATGAGAAAAACCCCAAAACATTCAAGAGTTTGAATAAAAATTATAAAGGTATTTTAAAATGTAATTTTGGTATCTTGTAGCTAAGCAAAATGTTTCCCCCACCTGTCCCAAGCCCTGTCACCTGTTCCCCATTTCCTGAACAGACACAAGTTGGGAGAATCTGGCCCACTTCACATTGTGCAGTTTCAAATACATCCCATCTTAAACACACTTACCTGGAACAGGCTCCCCAGGGAACGGGCACAGCCCCAAAGTTGCCAGAGCTCCAGGAGCATTTGGACAATGCTCCCAGAGATGCACAGGGTGAGATTGTTGGGGTGCCTGTGGAGGGCCAGGAGCTGGAGTCTGTGATCCTGGTGGGTCCCTTCCAGCTCAGGGTATTCTGTGATTCTGTGGCCTTTCACATGCACACCTGGAAAGCTGAGGATTAACAGCAGCTACCCCAACTCCTGTCCAGATTCACAGGGCAGTGCAGAGAGCAGGACTGGACATCACCATTTCTGCTCCAGGATGCAGCTGCTCTACACATTCAGCAGCACTGCCCCCTGAACTTCAAGTCCCAGGAGCAGGCTGGCTCAGCTGGTGCTGGACGTGTCCTGCTTCTGGCCTCCAGTAAAAGCCCAGGTCTTAATGGAAAATGCAGCTCCAAACTGGTTTGGGTACAGTAAAAGACCTTACTGTCTCAGTATGGGATGTAGTTAAATAGGACCGAGATTGTGGAGATAAATTGAAGGGTAATGTAAAAAATGTCCTCCATGAGAAAGGAAGGATTCAGACACTGTACCTTGTTACTCCAGGTTTAATTTTCTGAGGTAGCTCGCATGCTCGCAGAACCCAGGGTTTTCAGGGTGAATTAGGGATGCTCCACACCCAGGCAGACATCCAAGCACAGGTTTCTATTCACCCAGTGCTCAGAGGTATTTTAAAGCAGTAAAACCAAAAGTAAACAATATGGTTTTGCACAAACCACAGCGCTCCCAAGGCATTTCTTCCAGGGTAGCTGGGTAAATCTATCCTTTGAGTGCAGCACGTAAATGGTAATTTATTGCTGGATCAGCTCCAAGCAACATCCCAGCACTTACATCTGAGCAGAGCTATCCCTAAGGAAGCATCTAAGGTGGCTAGTGTCTTAATACAGACTCTTAGATGTCTTGTTTGCTCTAATATCAGGGCTGTTTTTCTCCCAAAGCTGCTGCTCCCAGACCCCAAGCAAGGATCAGAGGCTCAAAAGCATCAAGCACCAAAGCCTGGAAGCCTCGGGCAAGACAGATGAAGCATTGTGCTTTGGTTTTAGTCTCTCCCACACTTATAGTCCTTGAGTTAGAGTTCACAGTTAGGAGGAAGGAGGTTACAGAAACAACTGAACACATCCTAGCTGGAAAGAAACAGCTCTTAAACATACCTGGTTGGTGAGGTGGAACATAAACTTCCTTAATTTTGTTTTGTGCTTTGGGTGCTCACTGTTGAGTTTCACTGTTGAGTTTTACTCATGCACTCAGAGCAAGATGGGATCAAGGAGTCTCATGAGCTCGCCTTTCCAAGATTCTTTCTACTCTGGTGTCCATATCCAAAGGGATAATTACTCCAGCAGGTACCATCCACTCAAACCCAGCCTCCCCTCTTTTCCACATACAGAAACCCAGCCCGTTTCCCCCAATCCCTCTTGATGCAGAGCACCCACCACTCCCTTCCAAAGGGATCTGACTCTCCACAGCACTTCAGATTTTCCTTTTAAAAGCTAGCCACTGTAGGAATTCAACTTTTCTTTTTTCATTCTAAAGTGAGTCACTACATGAGGATCCCGAATCCTCAGACTAGTGGGAGAAAGGGTACAGAAACAATCACCAACTGGAACTTACAGTTTTCTGCTGGATTTCCCACAAAATACAACTCCTTTATAGGAACTGACTGCTTTGAGTCATTCAGCAAGAAAGTGTGGAAGCATGGGAGGGCTAATAATGAGCAGTGATGGGCTTCAACCCAGCAAACACACCTCAGCTGAATCCATGGTGCCTGGGCTCAAGAATAAAGACAATAGTAATGAACAATATGCACAAACTCTGAGGGCAGAAGGCTGTGCTTGCCCTGGAGTAGAACAGTTTTTTCAGTGAAGCAGCAGCTTCAGTTCATCCAGTTCCAGATTTACAGCCAGATAATGACTTGTTAAAGCCTGCAAAAAGGAGTGAAAGGAGAAGACTAAAAACCACAAAGCAAACCTTATTCTCACTTTAAGGCAATTCCAAACCAGGCTCAGCATCAGACAAATGCTGCTCACTCCTTGCTCTGAAGGGTCTTGTTTGCTTTTTAAATATATAGACTCTGAGCAATTAGATACGAAGATTCTGAGCAATTAACAAAACTGATTATTTTGATTATCTTTTCTTGTTCACCTCTGGTGAACAAATGAAGGAGCCACTTTGTTCACAGGTGGAGTCAGGAGAGCAGACCAGAGTGAGGAGACACGTGGCTTCTCTGCCACTTGGCACTGTTATGCTCCAGCCCGACAGAGAACACACACACCTTGAGCTGGTGAAAATATTACACAGACAGTCCGACAGTCTTACACCTCACACAAAATTGAGAAGAATGCACATTCATCCCAGACAGAAAACGAGAGATATTTCAGAGTGTTCTCCGTTAAGTGATCATTTAATATAAATGCTGACAGAAAAGCAGGTAAGACCTTGTAGACACTTCCATCTATTTACAAACCAAATAGTGAATCACCTTTCCACTCTTTTTTGTTCAATCTGCAACTCAAAGGATCCTTAGACATTATGTGAGAGCAAGGTGAGGCTGAGTCAGCTTTAAGAGGAAGAAAAGCAAGGTGAAGAGGGATGAAGAAACAGCATTTCAACATATGGCTTTTTCTATATAACTGCCATGCATGTACAATAGGTCTCCACTTCCTTGTTCTTTCATATAAAAGTGACACCATAGGCTCTAAAGATCTAAAGATTAAATAAAGGAGACAAATACTGACTTCCAAATCTCTGGATCCTCTTGCCTTTTGTTTCCTTCAATCCACTCTGTACCACTTCAGCACAGTATCTAGAAGGTTTTCCTTTCAAGTCTAAGACGTATATCGTAGGAGTAAAGACACAAGGAGTTGCATATAGGAAATTTTCTTCTACTCCTTTTGTCATCTCAGTTTTCCCAAAAGGTAGCAAAGCATCTAACCTTTTCTGGAAAAGACATAGCAATTCCCCATGTACCTCTGAACATCTCCCCCATGACCAGGCCTGTATGTACAAGACTTTGTAATTCTCCTGAACTTGTAAAGAATTCAATTTACAGAATTCTCATACATTCTACTTCATCTCTACTCCTATTACAAATGTTTTGATAGTTACGAACAATAAATATCAACAATATCAACCCAGAGTCAGCCATTCCCATGAAGAATTGAGAATTTTTGTTTACGGGAAAGAGAAACAGGAAAGGAAGAAAACAGCAGAAGGAGAAGCAAGGAAAAAAACAGTTCCAACACAAAGAGAGAATGAATGACACTTTGTTTAGCATTGATTCACAAGAACAGCAGATGGAATTTCACTTATCTAGGATCCTAAATAAATTTAAGAAATAGTTCATAACCTGACTCAACGAACCTCATGGTCTCCTTTATTACCTAGCCTATCCTTTTATTTTTTGTTAAATATACCTCTGCAGGGCACAATCACATACAATCAATACGATTGGAAAATTACATGAGCTCTATCCCAAGCATATATGCACCAATGTTAAAAAGTTATTTAAAAAACCAACCAAACAAAAAAATAAAATAAACTCCACCCAAAAAGGTGATAATGACTGCAGAATGTCTCGGGGAGACTTGTACGGAGCTAACAAGATCAAAGAAAATTAGGCTTACAAAAACCAGGAAAAAAATCATATATCAAGAAATCCCACAACTGGAAGTAGATGATTTCAAAGAAGAGGTGGGAGCTGTCATATAGATCCCACAATTCTTCCACACTCCTCTCACACGTGCCTTGTTTCACCTCTTCCTCCCCACAGGAACAAATACAAAGGGGGAAGAGCTTAACACAATGCTACCAGTTAGAGAAAATAGGGAAAAATAGCCAAGCTACAGCACAGTTGCTAAGCTGACTTCAAGGAAAGATCCTTTTAGCATGGAGGCTAAAGGGGGAATGGGAACTCCTTAAAATTAGGAAAAACTCTAGAAATCATTAGATTTGCCCATGTTGAGCAGCTTCACTTACGAGAGGCTGCAGATGAACGGTACCAATTGTGAGCTGTGCAGCAGCTGTGATGTGAATGGGGTTTCTTCCTTCTCTCAGGTTGCTTCATGCGTTTATGAAAGGCTGCCGCCAAATTTCTTTTTAAAAAGCTACAAATAAAGAGGTCAGTGCACACATCCAGTTGTGGGATCCATCTGATATACAATCTGGTTTGGATGCCAAAGACTTGTGAGTACTGTCTGTCACAGAACTATTAATAAAATCTTTTTAACATTACAAAGAAGCAAATAATTTCTTAAACATCAAATACTCCACAATAATTTTTTTTCCCACTTACAGATATGTTTACCCCATATACATTTCATATGTAATTCCATCACATCGAATGCTTTTTATTTCCAGAGACTGCACTATCTGTTGCTTCCGTCTCTCCCAAGACTGTACTTTCCAAATTGAAGTGGACAATTGTGTTTTCCTAAAACTTTCAGATCTTCAAACCAGTTGTTTCCTGGCATATGAAAACATCCAACCAGTATATCCAAGGAAAGCTGCCTTGCTGGATGAAGTTAGGTACCTAAACTTTCCCTACTGCTGAATACCTGGCAGTTGGCACTGAAAGTCATACACAAACTCACTGGAGTTACAAAGATTGCCCGGGAAAGACCAGTTAATTATTCATGTTACCAAGCTACAGCATCCAATTTAGATTATTATGGCCACATATGTTAAACATCAAATGACTGTGGTGTTCCTGATGCAGACAAATCCACATTGCCATGTGCTTTTTTACTGGGAAATCTCAGAAAAACCTGCAGCCTCTTTGCTTACCACACTTCCCATGGCACAATATTACACTTGTCATTAGGAAATAGAATTATAAAGAAAATAAACATTAAGTTTGATCTCCTTTCTCTGCTAACCAAGGCTCTACCTGCATCACAAGAAGTGCCTTGAGTACTGCAACAACACTAAGCAGTTACGTTATTATTTCCTACAGAAGAATAAAGACCACATGTTAACTGTAGAAGGACACTGTGCTGGGACATTTCTCCAAATCCCTTTCTTATGTTGTATAACGAGAATTAACTTACTCTAGTCTCCGTCACCCCCTGACATTCCAACAGAAAATAATGCAGTTGGTAACAATTGACTGTGGAAATGAGACTCCCCAATGAAGTTTTTGACATTTAAAGAGTTTGTACGATCTGAGAGCAAATCAATTTGTGCTACATCATAATCTGTATGTCGATTTACCACAGGTAACAACCACCCAGCTCTTGGCACTGTGGTTGTATGCAAAAGGTGGCTTAGAAGAGCTGCTTCACTTTCCTCAGAAAGTCAGTTTACACTTACACAAGCAAGGCAAATGTTCTTCCAGTTCATAACTCCATTACCATGTAGACAACTCAAGAACTCTTTTTCCCTTTCCCACCTTCTCTCCCGGGAATTGATTCATTGTGACACAAGAAATTAAGTTGCTGACACACTGACTTTTTTTGAGCTGCTTTTAAATCAGCAACATTAGGAGGCAGGAATGGACGGCTGTGTTTTGGAAAGTGAATGATGACAAAATTTGCATGTGAAGGTAACATTATGCCCCAGCTGCATTGCTCTGTGTTCCTTCTATCTATCCTAGGACCACAAACACTTCTCCATACACACACAGACAAGCACAAAAACTTGCACACTGCTCATGTGTTTGGGTCTTTTCTCCCACTGTAGAGCAGAGAAGGCAGCTGGCACTTCTGCTGTTGAGCCTCCTGAACACTGGCATGGCATTTCTTGGACCATAACAGCAGGTCTGAAAGAGCCAGTCCAGCAAAGAAAATTTATACTGAGGGTCTTTCATATGACTGTCCTGTAAGTCTGCTTTGTTAGAGTCCAAAATAAAAAATGGCAATGGAAATGAGGGTTTATGCTACTCAGACTTAAAAAAAATTCTCTCTTAACCTAAAAACTTTAGTAACAAGTCTGCTAGAGTTTGAGTAGCTCAAGGAAGGGAAATGCAAGCAGCTTTCTTGTTACTAATAAAAGCCTCACTCCTGACCCTTTCTAATACAAAATTTGCCCCACCTTACTCAGTCCGTGCTGTCAAGAGACAATATCATCATACAAGTTTGGTTCTTCCACATCTAATTTAATGCAATGCTAGCATTTCACAAATCTTTTCGGTCCCAGTGGGCTTAAAAGTCAGTCACATTTGTAACACAGATTTATCTATTACTGTAACTGAAGAAATTTTCAATCAGTATTCAATTTAGATTTAAACACTTAAAAGACAAGGCTTCTTGGATTATAACATTTCTATGTTCCTTCTCCCTCTCTAAATGAGCCATTCCATCAGCTGAGAGTGCACGAGAGACTGAAGACACATCAAAGCACCTCAGATAGATCTCAGTACATTGCAAATTGTACGACTAAATGGAATGATTTTCCACAATTCAATGCATGGGCAAGGCTTGACAATCATTAACTTCTGGAAATTGTTATTAGGGTAATACAGTCAACTCACAATACCCTACACAAATGTCTGACAATCAAGATGGCTACATCAGGGGGAAAAAAAAAAGTCTAAAGCACAAGTCTTTGGCTCTCCTTTAAAGAAAAACAGCAGTTTACCATGTTTATACAGATCCCCCGTTTGCCTACCAGTAGGGGCAATATCACATTTGTGCATCACTGAGTAATAACACCATTAGAAAAGGCAACTTCACAGAAGTTATTGGCTAAGCGAATTCATTTGAATGCTCTGTTTTGAGGCAGCAAGCTGTCACTGTTACACAATCAGGGAGGGTGGATGGGCAAGCCAGAGGACAAAAAGACGCAAAAAGGGAAGAGAAGGCTCAGAAAAAACTACACAGAGAAGAATCTGAGAAGAAGGGGGATAAAAGTGCTGATAGCTTGAAAGGTGCTCTGAGATCCGCAGAAAGAAAGTCCTACTCTGAAATGGAACAGCATGCAAGAGGGGCAGAAGTTTAAACTTCTCCTATTAAGCAAAAAGAACTAGGTTATAGGACAAAGATGAGATGCTGACAAGAAGGAAATAACATCACAGAATAAACAGACATCATCTATATACTAACTGAATCACTGACACACTGAAGCTTAACCTACCACTTGAAGCTTCCTGTTCTGAAGGTTTGTCCATGCTGTCCAATTGGCTGAAACCCAGATCTCACTGAGGGTTCACAGTTGTCTGGTGCAGTAGAAAATTTAACCTACCTAGCAAAGGATGCAGCAGTGCCCTGTCACCATGGTCATACTGCTTCTTCTTGCCCAATGGAAGGAACTAAACCACTTTGTAGCTGAGACCAATTTCACTGACGGTGGCTAGAATTCCTGTACAACTGGGACAATGATGGCTACAGGAATGAGGGTAGCAAGATAGAGTCTCTCCAGACTCATTTTCACGCTTGTGAGCTGTAACCATCAATGCTGACACTACACGTAGAGCTATCTGTCCTCCAAGGTCTCCCAGTTTTTCCACAAAACCGGAACATTTTAGGTGCAGTTTCCAGAAAAAACTTAGGAGCACGCACTGGATTTTGCTGTTTGACTTGTTTAATCAACTAAACTTCTGCAAAAAAAGCAGAAAAAGGATAAGAGGAGGAGGGGATGAAACAAAGTCAAAAATCAATACTGTTAGTAGATATCAAACAAAATATTTAACAAGCCAAACTATAATTCTGGGCAAACAGGGCATTCACCTGGATACGTTGAACACAACAAGGACATTATGCACAAAGTACAGCACGGAGAGCTGCATGAAGGAGAAAAAAACCCAACAGTAAGGTTTCCCTTCTAATCCACAGATTTTGGAAGCATTCATCATATGTAGGCCAGCAATCTGAATAGCGCTTTCTGAAGAATTCTGGGAGAAAACGTGGATAAAAGAATAATCCCTAACTTGGCAAGGGAACTAGGAACTAAAAGGTAAAAAGGTCTTTGCCCCTCCAGATTTTCGTCATGGTATTACAAATGAATCTGTAGGGTCCAACCTATCATAACCGTCTTTGAAACTTAATTTTATATCCACAATTACTACAGTCAAAAAAAGGAACATTCTGGGTTTGTCTTCCTGGATTAGAACATTGCACTAATTATCTTGACTAAAACGAGCTCCCTGTGTCTATAATAAAGACACAGCAGGAAGGAGCAAACTAATTAAAATCAAGGAAAAGGCTGACCTGAGGGTGGTGCTCTGCACTGAAGGATGGGGCCTGTGTCAGGTGGCTTGGGAGCAGGCAGCCAGGAAAAGACCTTCCTACTCCTCATGCCCAGAGCAGAGAAGGGAGGAACAGACCTGATGGGCTCCCAACTGCATCACCCCTGTTCTGCACGGCTCCAAGGGGAGTGCCTGGAATGCTTGGCCTCAAGCAGGAGACACAGATGGGTGGGGGCAAGGGGAGATGAAGCTGTTTCAGTGCAAAGATTCTTTGCCAAAAGTTAAAAGAGGGGTTAGAAAAAAGCAAGCTTGGAACTACTCTTGGCAATTAAGAGGCCAAAGTTTAACTAAGAGTGAAATAAACCCGTGTGAAGACATAGAAAGTGTGTGCAGGGTGTGCTGAAAAATGCCTTTAATTTTATTCAGTGCTTCTACCTCCCAGACATTTGATCACAACAGCTGCGCTCATGCGAAAAAATTCTTAAAACATACCCAATATATATACAGATATAACTATGTATATATGTATATATATATTTATATATAAATTTTTATTTAAATAAAAAAGAAAGCTCGAATCCCAAGCCAATATGTGTATCAAATCCTTGACCAGCCAGGTCTGTAGGGCATAATCAAATTCAATGTGAAATAGTATATAAACGCGGTGCCTTGACTGGGCAAATTAAATAATTGCTACTCAAAAGAGTCTTCTGTTTGGACTCTCCTACTGGTAGGCAATAGTGGGACTGTATCCCCTCCCACCCCCCCTTTTGTTTTATTTAACAGTATGATGAATGCAAAGCTTAGCCCAAGGTTGCTATGACCTCAGCAGGAGTTAAGATTAAGGAAAAAAACTAAAACCCAAGAAAATTTATTAACTCTTGCTTTACCCAACCAAAGCAATGCAGTAATTTATTACATAACCAGTGCTTTCCCACTTAGTAGTCTAACCCAGAAAGAAAATATGAGAATAGGCCAAGAAAGTAGAGAGGGAGCAGCACTTGAAAAATCATTCTCAAGAGGTCTTCATATCCAAGATCTTACCCCAGTGTATGTCAAAAAATGTGCAGCAAGAATGAAATCTTTGCTTAAAAGACTTCTTAAAAAAATCAAAAGAGGCTTACATCTTCTCTGACTTATGCCTACAAATAATCTACTCAGAGAAGTATTAGATCTATCAAGTGAAATTTGCTTCTCAGTACTTCTGGCAGGATCTGTGATGCACCTTCGGTGGTCATTTTGGTGCATTTCTTCCCCCATGAAATAGAAAACCAGGGTGGATTCACTGCAGCACTGACAAACTGCAGGTTGATTCTCAAGTGTCAGGTTCTACCATACACAGACCTCACACAATGCCGACCTTAAAAAAGATCCATACCTTTGCAAAGATTCTGTCATGTGCAGTTTAAATTCAGCAATTTAAGCAAGAAGCTCAGGTTCAGGTCCTGGCCACAATGGGAAGAATTATGTTAAGCATTAAGTTTGCTGCACATCTTTTGACACTGCAATTCACAGCTACTCTCCAACCCTCATTCCTTGTTTACTCTTAAACCATACAAGGAAGCGGCCAGATTGTTCTAGTAATTGAAAAATTAAGGTGATATGGAATTATGCACTGGGTATGTAATAATACCAAAATAAAAGAAAAAACCTACTTCATTAAGATCATACAATTAATCAAACAGAGTATATATATAATATCTTTTTTTTTTAAGCCCTGGGATTCAAGGCGTCCAAAGTTATTAAAATAAAGTTCATTCACAGAACAAAAACAAATTTAATTTGAATTGCTTGCAGATACTGCTAATTTTCATTTTTTTAATTAAAAAATGCGTTAATGTGAACTATGTGCAGGATTTGTTTCTAGTAGTTGTGTTTGTGCACATTGCCTCTGGACCTGCTGCTCTGCTACTGCTGCTGCTCCTGGGTTTCTCCAATCACCCCTGGAAAAAAAACATGATGGAAGCTGCCGACACCCCAGCAGAAGGAACTCCAGGGTGCGCTGGCCTCACTTCATGGAGCAGATGTGGGTGTCACTCCCGCTTGCTGGGAGTCATGGCCATCTCCTCCTCCCTCGGGGTCCTCTGACAGGCTGAGAGATGCCATATTGTTTGACAGGAGGCCAATGTTCTCTTGGGTCAAAGCCGATCCATTCGGAACATCACTGCTAAAGAGAAGTTGAGGAGAAAGGGGAAGTGGATGAAAAGAAGTAATTACTGAGATTTTTCATTTAAGAAAGAGGACTTCAGTGCACACACGCCAGAATATTTAACTTACCTAGATAACTTTTAAAAACGGATTTTGAAAATATAAAGTTGTTTTGATTTCATTACTTTCAGAGCACCATATGGAAAAGTTAATTCCTACACTGGAGGCATCAATCTGATGGTGCAGCACAGAACTCCAGAATTGGTTATAAAAAGAGGGTGCAGACTTCATCAGCAATAGTGTATTTATTCAGAAAATGCTCATTCTGAATAAATACCGAGATTCCAAACTGCTCCCATGAAGTTATGTACACAACCGAGCTTCTCTGTTCAGTGCTAGCACGTAGATGCCTGTGGTCATTTGAAAATATTTGCTGTGGAGACTTCCAGCATTCCCAGCCAACATCTTATTCCATCTATCTATTAAATGTGAACTGAAATCAATCCAAGCATCTACATAGAAGTCTACTACCTACAACTAAACGAACTTGGTTTCAAAGTGCATACCTTCCTAGACAATACCCACATGACAAACTTTAGCAGGATGGAATAAATTTCCTCTCACATTTGGAAGACTTCTGTTTTTTGAAACTAAAACAGCAGATAAAGATTTCTTTGGTGGTGGCTGTGTAACTCCTGCTTCTCCTTACTCATTATCCAATACGGACTAGATGGATTCCTGCTCTGCCAGACACTGCCAGTCTTGTGTTGCATTCATTTATATCCAGTCTCATTCCACTCATCTCCTCAGCTAGAAAGGTCCTCAATTCATGCCTGCACTATAAAAACTTGATTTATATCCTGTTTTCCTAGTAGGTGCTTCCCCATCAGAGCTGATACGAGGCAAGCGGAATTATTCACTAGGAGAGTGACCCCGAAAAAGTCATTCTCCTGTTAGACAAAGACAGTTTGAAGGCCCACGTTACCTGAATGTCAGTGCGAGGTCCTCAGCTGGAACTTTGTTTTGTGGTTCTAATTGTCCATTCTCTGTCTGTTTAGTGGTGCCCAGTTTGTTTTTCATATCCAGTGAAGACTGACTCTCCTTTAAAAAAAGGACAGATGAAAAATTCTTTAGGAGTGTGTTGAAAGAATTGGAGACTTCATCCCTTAAGGACAAAGAAGGCGGCCTGTAAATTGCAGTCACACAGTTTAACCCACAAAAGCCATGAGACAAAAACCAGACTTTTAGATATGCTTATCCTCTCTGGACACTGTATTTCCTGAAAGGAAGGAACAATCCTTGTAACAACAAGCAAAGGCCACAGACTGTAACAGCACATGGACTTTCGAACACTAGCCTGTACTTGCAGAAGATGTTTCCTATGTTAAAGCAGTTTATAGAACTCATGGCACAGTGACCTTGGAGACGATTTAGTTTCCACCGAATTCAACACCACACTTATTTCAAATGGCGACAAAATAACAGCATTTTAAAGTGGCTACATTAAACTTCTTCATGAAGAAGACTCAAGAAACTTCTGAGGAGGTTTTGAAGAATAAAGAGGTGAAGAGTCATATGGATGACCCCAGCTGTGGGCAGCCAGCAGGGAGCCTTTGTGGCAGGGTGAAAGGGCTGCAGCCAGGTACACGGCTCTCCACTGCACCTCTCTGCCTCCCACCCTCCCAGCACTCACCATGCTCAGCTCACGGGTTCTCTTCCCAATTTCCCTTTCCACCTGGTGTAGCTCCAAGCTCAGCTGCTCACTTGAGATCATCCCAGGCCACTTGGGAGGTGGGGGTGGGGGCTGTGGTTGGCCTGCCAGGGTAGTCGCCTCCCTCTGCAACAGCAGCCTGTTACTAACAGCCTAAGTGCATAAAGCCAAGCACATACACAACTGAGCACACGACACACCAAGCACAGAGAGCTCTAAGGCCGTAACTGCAGAGTATTGCTCATTTGCAAAACCAAGGCCACCTCTCACCACACTTCACAATGTCCCAACTGAAATCACTTCCAGTGCAAGTTTCAACATGTTTGTTTACACACAGACAAGTCTTTACATTTTTAAACAAGCAGTGTTAAATACCTCTTGCTGTCATAAATTTGCATGTATTTTCTTCATATACAACTCCCTTCTCAAAACCACGACTAAGCCCATGAACAAAAACACTACTCTTTTCTGAGCTCTATGTTCAACAAAAGAGAACTGCATGTAAGTAAATCTGCTGCTTTATTTTGCAGCAGTAGAATTTCTCTAATTCTACAGCAGAGCTAGAATGATTATTACATCATACGAAACATCTTGACAGATGTAGTTGCCAATATGTAGGTCTCTACTGACCCATAGTAGGAAACAGGAACAGAGAGAGCCAAGTGGCTACGGTCGTTCATAAGTTTTAAGTTACTAAAAGCAGTAGTCATGTCAGCCACTCTGAAAATCTGCTAATGCTTGTGAATCAGTTCTGCAAGCATGCGCTCTGCATTTAAATACATCATCTTGTACTGCACACAACCCAACGTCTGGCTAGTCTTTAAGTAGAAATGTTCATGCAATGAAAAAGCAAAATAATCTAGTTCTTCATGGGCTGGCTGAATTGATCGCTGCAACCTTGTAATAGGTAAATCAGTGAAGACCCCTTGATTTCCAATATCTACTTGCAGCTTTGAACACAAGAGATAAACTGAAAGCTGTTGTAACTCAAAAGAACTGACTAGTTCTGCCAAATTCGTATTATGGCAAAATCAAGGCTCAACATTTAACTCTGTAGGATTTAACACTGACACAATCACAACTGTGATGAGCAGGAGAGGAAGGCCACTTAGTGGTTTTGCAACTTTCCAATACTCTTGTATTATGGCAAAGGCAGACACGCAAGATTTAAAACATTTTCTCCTCTCACTCCCAAACAAGAGCACAAGAACACTAGTTTCAACTAAGAAATACACATTGCTGCAACTACTGCTGTGACTTAATTGAGAGCTCTTAAACTAATCTGCAATAACCCTCCTCTGTGACACATGTTCTTAGGTAACCATAGCTTCAGCAAAAGCTGCTACCCACTACTTAATATTTTCCCAGAAGAAATTGCTGTAACACAAATAGTTGCTGAGGTACCTAGAACAGTTTTCTGGTAAATATTTACTGATTTTTCCTAAGAGGAAAAAAGTAACTAAAGCTTTCTAAAACTACTCATTCATTATGGCTTGACATTTCTCCTTCTGTCTCACAAAATCAAAAGATTTCAGCTCATTAAACTTTTACAAACACACACCCATCTTTCCTTGTGCTACAACTACATTTCTTCTAAGCGAGGAGACATAAAATACTATGCCTTAATTTTTCAAGCTAAATATATTATGTATTTACTTTCTTGATTCCTGTGGCTTGTGCCACTTAGGAAGAAACAGGTACAAACACAAAGCCAAACGTGAAACCAATGAAGCTCGTGGCTTTCTGTACATAAAATCAGACATTTCCAATGGCAGTAAAGCCAAGAAGAACAGGCATCTACACCATGAGTTTGCCTCTGAGTAGAGCTGAACAGAGGGGGAGTGAGAGAGAGAATGACAGCAAACAAGACTGAGCACAGAGTGCAGATTCAAATATGGTGTTGATTTGCACATGGAGTGTGGGGAAGTTTCTGCAGCTAAGCAGAGAGGCTGACACTTGTACCACAGCCCTGATGCCTGGAATATCACTACAGTCAGAGAAAGGTCAGCCCATGAAAAGCTTTACCAGCTTCATCTCTCTCCACACCACCCCTCAGTGCTGCTCCGAACGCTGGTACCAACCTCGAGTCCCCGCATTTGTGTCTGCTGGCTGATCTGATGGTCAACTTGCTGCAGCTCCATGCGCAGCTGCTGCTCTCGTTCAGCTGAGGGCAACTGCTTCCCGTGCCCAGCCACATCTGACATGGACAGTCTCTCCCTTTGGGATAGGAAAAGCAAAAATAAGGAGATTTTTAAAAAAAACCTTTATTCAGCTGGCACAGAAAAAAAACCAGATGAAAGAAAATTTAGAAAAAGGCAAGGAAAAAATAAAGCAATCCTACCTGTCATTGAAACGTCCCTGAGAAGGTATATTTTGATGAGGAGAATATGGAGAGCCTCCCCAGCCACCATGGTTTCCGTAAGGACTGTAGTCTGCCAGGGAACAGAAAGAAAACCAGGTTGCATTACTACAAAATCATTCTTTCAGTGGTTCAGCCAACACAGAACCAGACAGAGAAGAAGGAAGAAGGCCAGTCCTCTAGGTATGAGAAATTTAACATTTCTTCTGATTAAATGAACACAGAAATACTCTGTGTGACTGGTCTCACATGCATAAGACATAACTCTTCCTGTACGTCTAACAGTCTGTGATAGCCTTTCAGAGTCTGATATTGTGAAGGACTTCAGATACTCAGGCAGATGAAGACACAGAACAAAACTTACAGACATGATGACCGCAGTTATTTTTACTAGTGAAGTTCCTAAAAGACTCAGGAATTAATTGATAATTCTGACATACCGAGATTAAGTTTTCACGGAAGTCAAAGTTCTACCTGTAATAAAGTCTCCAAAGTTACTGCCTGAAAAATCTAAAAGGAAGTTTGGAGGAATAAAATAATTAAATATTTTCTTAAGGTTATTCAGTGCACCTCAAGAAAGAGGTAATCTTTTGGAGTAAAACAAACAGGAATATTATACTTGTGATTAGAAAACAGATGCGTCAAAAATGAACTACTCCCACTTTTTTGCTCTGCCTAACAGTACACAAGACAATGGCTGCATTAAGCTTGCAGGAGCAGCTACCCATAAAGCAGGAGAGCAGTAGTACTGTACTTCATCAAGATGGTTTTGCATTACGCACTTGGGAAAGCCCTAAGCTTCTGGATTCTGCTGCTACAGATTTAAAATAAACTTCATATCAGAGGGACTGGCAGAACAAAGTAACTTCTTCCAAATAGCAACAACGTACCACTAACAAATACACTAGGCATGCACAAATATGTCACGGAATCACTGAATATGCTGAGTCAGAAGGGACCCACAAGGACCAGAGTGCAACTTCTGGCCCTGCACAAACACCCCAACAATCCCATCCTGTGCATCCCTGAGAGTGTTGTCCAAATTCTCCTGGAGCTCTGGCAGCCTTGGGGCCATGAGCACTACCCGCTGAGTGCCCCACCACCCTTTGGAGGAAAAACCTTTTCCTGATATCAAATTTAACCCTCTCCTGATAGAGCTCCAGTCCTATCACTGGTCACCAGAGAGAGATCAAGGCCTGCCCTTCCACTTCCCCTTGGGAAGAAGCTGTAGACCGCTATGGGGTCTCCCCTCAGTCTCCTCTTGTCAAGGCTGAACAGACCAAGTGATGGCAGAAAGCTGTGGCAATCCTTTTCTGAATTCAGACATCTCAGCATAACCCTTGCTGGAGTTACTTTAAGTGGCATTAACACACTCCTCAGCCGTTCTAAGCTACAAGTTTACAGAGCTTGTCTTCAACCTGCATGACACTGTAGCAATAAGGAAAATAGCAACAGCCAGCAAAATCCAAGAGCATAGATCATACCTGAAATTATGGATTTGGTGGCAGCTCCCTGAACCGCCATGGCCTGCATGGGCCCAGAGTTCTGGTACATGGCTTTGGAAGTACGAGAGATGGCCCCAAATCTTGACACAGTTGGTCGGTCTCCAAACGGAATGAGGTCATCGTCCCCCGTCTCAGCCGCTCGTCGCTGCATGTCCAATCGCTGCTCACGCATGGCTTTACTATCCACATTCTGCACAAGACATGGAAAAAGACACTCAAAAACTCATACAGAAATTAACAGGACCACATTCCTTTCACAACAGGTTGGTAACAGTACTGAAAGTCTCTCTGGTATTCACTATTCCCTTCACCTTTCAACTAGTTTTCCTATTCTTCAGTTTCTAACTCCACGGTCAGAGAGGACCTCTGCTTAATGCTCTAACTTAAGATGCCCATTACTACATCACACTGAAAAAGCTGCAAAATTAATTGTGTTCAAATCCAGAAGAAGAGAGCAGCAGCAAATGGAAATTGAGAAAAGGAAAGTCTAATGGAAAGAGAAGGGGGGGAAAACCCTCCCCCTTACATAAACTCAAAGAAAAGATCAGTGAGCATCTCTGAGGAATACATATTCCTTCTAGAATCCAAAAGAAATTTCTCTGAAGCCAAGTGTTAAGAATTGTATCACCTAAGAGCCTGCAAATAACTCAGAATGGAA
Source organism: Origma solitaria (assembly GCA_013397895.1). Classification (NCBI taxonomy): domain Eukaryota; kingdom Metazoa; phylum Chordata; class Aves; order Passeriformes; family Acanthizidae; genus Origma; species Origma solitaria. The sequence continues at coordinate 99,592 of VZRL01003444.1, read as the reverse complement.
ATTTTTCAGTACAGCACTTACTTGTACATGCCTAGGATATTTTTTCAGGCATTTTTCATTAAGCAGCAGTTTTTCCAAAACTATTTGGAACAACCTGGTTTCTAACTGAGTTTCAGACTCAATCACCTTAATGGGTCAGCATATGAACAGATGAAATGTTCACTCTCTCCTCAAAGAGCTTAGTTAAATAGGAAAGCTATCTGTTGGCTACCAGAAAATGTAACATGGTAAGAATTGCCAAAACCAGGTTAAGACTTTGCTAACAAAGTAAAACTGTACACAGTGAAACAAAAAGAGCAAACTAAGTGGGGCCACTACACCAAGAAAACTGTCTAAAGGCCACAAACTTTGGTAAGGTCCAAAATTAAAACTCTGAAAGCTTTCAGTAAGGATAAGGATTGTTAGAAACAGTTAACATATCTGAGGCAAGAATAAAGGGGTGAAAATGGCAGTAACAACTAAGTTGGAAGCTAAACTCAAGAAATGTAATACTTGGAAACAGAAACTTTAGGGAGAATCTACTTCAGAATTCTGGAAAAAAAATACATTTTAATCTTGAGGCCACAGGATGCTAGTCCCAATTTTAATTTATTTCTATTTAATCAGTAAAGCTGCATGTCATCTGCAGAATATTCAGCATTATGCACTCTCAGATGATACTATTCCTGTCCTTGATAAAAGGGATCTCTTATTAATGATTAAAAAAACCAATTACTGAAGAATTAATTCAGTAAGGGTCTCCTGATAATTTTTTCCTTTGAGGAGACAGAAACTGAAGAGCAGCAGAGATCCCGTTTTGCTTATCGGAAAATTAGCTCTGGGACAGAAGAACACTTTGTTTAGCCTTGAAAGAAGAGGCTGCTTCTCCAGTACCTTATTACTTCTCTTAATTGAGCTGCAGTTTGTTTGCACGGTTTTCTGGCAGCAGGGATGAAAGCCGTGAGCTGTTTATCAGTTCCTGGATGCTGCCACTTGGACAGCAATAAGCTGATTCCAAGTAATCTCAGTACTTCCCCAGGTCAAACGTGACAGCGTGATAACTCTGGGCAACCACACTGTGTACAACTGAGAGCAAGGGGACAGGTAAAAAGGCCAAAGCTGCAGATCAAATTCAGATTTTTTGCTCTGCTTTTTTCAGGAGAAAGCCTCCTTTTTGTGTCCATTTCCCACAGCACCTTCAAGGTTTTAAGAGGAAAGCAATTCAGCAGACAGAAAAAAGACGCATTTAATTCCAACTGGGTAGAGAGAAAAAGAGGAGCCTGTTTGAGGAGAAGCTGAACCAAAAAAATCCTGATTTAGTTAAGTGGTTGCAACAGGTGAGCACCTGTCCACAGAAGAATGAATTCCGATTAGAAATGCTCCCTCCACCTCTTATTGGCCAGAGAAAGGTCACCATGACTAACAACACAGAAATAAAGTCAATAGATCACTTTTACAGATGGGAGATGAAGGAGAACAGATGAATCTCTCTAAAATAGTCCCTCAGACTAGACAGTCTTTTCTCTTGGAAGAACTTGAATGACTTCCTACGTGCACGGGCCACCAGCCTACTTCTTGTGTTGAGCAATGCTTGAATGCTAGAAGAAACTCAATAGTGGTGGTATTTTAGACTCCTCTATTTTCTTCTCCATTCATGACTCCCAAGAATAACACCCTAGCAGCCCCTTCATTTTGCAGCACTGATCTAGCAAAAATGGAGCAGCACAAAACAAGATCATGGCTCACCTCCCAAAGGTCAGTGAAGGGCTGAATAAGCACAGCATAGAGACTGAAATTGCCTTCAAGAAGAAGCAGTCTAGTACTATGTTTTGACTGTGCTTCCCTCAAAAACTTCATGCAAGTTTTGGGTATTCCTGTGGCCACAAATCACAGTCCTTCAGATAAAAACTAGTAACACCATTAGCAGCAGTAACAGCCACCTTAAAAGGAATTAATTGCCTGAAGTTAAGTTACAGCATCTTCTTCTGACAGAAGTACAGGCAGCAACAGATGGACATGCTTAGTTAACAAGCTGCCAGGACAGAGTAATTTTTGCATTTCAATAGGTACAAAGAATAGTCTTTGCAAAATATTCTCGCTATCCATGACTTCAGAGCAGAGTGGTTATCCTGCATCTATATGCAGAATTTTGTACCAGCTACACAAGGGTAGGACTGTTGATAACTTTGAAAACAAAGTGCTTCACACACCTGCAAATGCTTACTGTGACAGAAACGCACTTTTGAGCTTAAACAAAAGCACTGTCATCATGCTGGAAAGCAAAAGAAAGTCCTTCCCAACCCACAGAAATATCCACTCTTCTTCTCTTTCCCCCTTATCCCTGCATACCGCCATCTCTACACTCCTTGCTGCCACAACATCTTTGGGTTTTGCATCTTTGGTTCCAATGTAGGAGCCGATGGTGTCACAGGACCAGGGAGAGTACTGGCTGTAGTCATTTCCTTTGTATTTCCCAGCCACTTTCAGATCTTCATCCAAGTACTGTACAAAAACAAAAATCTGGTTCTGTAAGTGAAGGGAAGAAGCAGTTTCACAGCCATCCCTATTCACTTCAACATCAGTGAACTTGAGAAACACAACCAGGATTATTTTTTTATCAGAGACATCACCCTCTGGAATTGGGCCATAGAACACATGAAGTGTGTGAAATTCTGATCCCCTGGCCATGCTCCCAGTGCTGACTCTTCACTTGGCCAGTCTGAAGGTGATATTTTGACATTGGTTAAAAAAATAAATCTCTATGAAGTTGTTACTTAATTCTAAATATGTCAGGAGCAAAGTCTGGTAACTGTGAAGATCAATTACTTCAATTAGCAATGGCTCAAAATTAATTTTCTTGGTTGCACCAAAAGCAGAGAGCATAGGACCAGTGGTAAATCAACAGCCAATTGAAACACTGAAGCACTACAAGGGCTTCCCACCCAGGCACAAAATCTACTTGCCCCAACACTTGCCAGTGATGTACTGTTCTGATTTTCTTGTTGACTACACCTATCAGCATGTAAGCTCCAAGGTATTTTCTAAACATGCCAGTATGTCATGTTTTTGTCAAAATATGCTTACCTCCTCTGAGTGAAAAGGGTGAGGCAAGGTTGGTGATGGTGCAAAAGGAGGTGGAGAAATCACCTTCCTCTCCTCTAGCTGGGCCATGATCTCTTTCCTTCGCCGGTGAAGTTCATCTAGACTGGGATGAGGCTGAAATGAAGAAACAGAAAAATGTTTCAGAGCTCCTGAAGTATTAATGCATAAAACTAATAATTTTCTAAGTGTTGTTTATCTGAACAAAATAAGGCAGCCATATACTGCAAGGACAGTGAAATACAGAGACAGACATAATCATTAACGTAAAAAGTAATGATCACTTTGTTGAAGTCTAGCTGTTAACTTCCATATAGGACATACACGCTCCTACACTGGTCAGAGTTAGTTCAAGACAACCCACAAACAGGGAATGTATTCCATCTTGGCAAAGTTCCCACTGGAACATGATCAGCATGGCAAGTCTCCATTACAGTCATATAGGGTAAACTGGTAGAACTCTACAGATCATAAGATAGTCACAATTATTATTCACTTTGCAATAGAATTAAACACAAACATGGCAAACTGAAAACTGATGAATCTGTATTAAAAGCACTTCCTGAACTCAGCAATAGGATTGAGAATCTTTAACCTGAATGACTTAAGTCCAACTGTTCTACAGAACTCAATTCCAGTTGGTGATTTAGCAAAAGAAGTTTGCAAACTTATACTAGGAAGACCCTGCAGTTAGCAATCTAACTAGAAAATACTTAGAAGAGCAGAATTTTTAGTTCTTTTATCAAGGGGGGTATGTTTAATGTTTATTATTTAGGTACAGAGCTCATCAGTCACAGATGGGCAGTACAAGAACGCACACATGACCACTTCCACACACTGTGTTTAATCTGCACTGGAGTGCAGCTTCATCTTTGCTGGAGAAGTCAGAGACTGGTGAGATTTCCATAGTGAATTACAACGCTTTTCTACTTTGAGCACTATTAAACAGCAGCCTACTTTTACATATTAACATCATTACAATTGCAGAGTTGACTGGTAACTAAATTACCTTCCAGTTTTTGATCAGCTTCCTAAAGTTCAGACTTTCACAAGTACAAAAATATTCAATTCCTCAAGCAGTTTATCATTTCTCTCTCCAAACAACCACAAAAACACAGTACAGAACCCATACCCTGTGGCACGAAGGTCTGATCTGCCCGAGATGCGGAGCCACCGGGCAGTAAGCCTCTGTTTGCTGGTATCTGTCTCTGGACTCGGGCACGTAGAGGGGAACAGCCGCCTGCGGTATGTCGATGGGCACCGGGCTGCCCCGCACCATGTCCTCCCGCTGGTAGGGCTGCACGGGGGGGTACACGCGGCGGCCGTCGTAGTGCGGGGGGTACACGGGCTGTGCCAGGGCCGGGTACCCCTGCGGCTGTGGGTACTGCGGGCTCACCACGCGCTCGGGCAGGTACGGCCCGTAGTGCTCCAGGTACGGTGCGCCCGCCTCGGGCGCCGACGGAGGCGGCCGGACGAAGCGAGACATGGACTGAGTGGGATAGTACACTCCTGGAGCAAGGCAAGAGGGAAAAACCACAAGTACAGAAAGTGATTACCACAACTGCCCACAAAAAGTGACTGCAGAGAACTCCGAAGAAGCAAAAGTTGGTCCAAAGCTCAAGTGACACAGTGTAATTATCTAAGACACCAGCATGGCGGCAATGTTACGGTAGCTGATGAAGAGCTGGTGAGACTGCACCACCACAGGTGCTCCACAAGTCCTGCCAGCACACCAAATAGAAATCAATCACCAGAAGGTCTCTGCAGATTGCTACAAATACTTGCAGCTAGGTAACACCTAAAAAGTAAACGGAAGATCGGCCAGTATGTCTTCATCCATGCAACTAAAATTCAATTTGTCCCAACATTATCAGACCCCCTGGCTGGATAAAGGAACTTGGATTACTAGGATTTAAAGTTATTTAAAGATTTATTCTACATCTTGAACAGCAGAAAGACATTTCAGAATTGTAAATCACCAAAGACCTTCTAGGACGACATTGCCTGGTTACCTGAAGATTTTACTATTCTATCTGGGATCTCTGAATAATTTTAAAATAAGCATGAATATGTGCATGACATCAAATTTTGTAGACAACTCAGATGTTCACTGGCACATAATGAACAAATATAAGTAGTTTGTTTTTCTTCAAAATGCTCTGCAACTTTCACAGAAATGGCTTCCCCCATTTCATCTTTCCTTTCTAGGGCTTTTTCCACTTTCAACTTCTTTTGATCTTCCATTCCTTATTTTTCTTTCCTATTAACTTCACTTTATCTCGTTTCTCTCTGCAATCTCACATTGCCTAAGAATCATTCCCTGTTTTCATACACACAGCCACATCTTTTCTTTTTAATCCCCTTCAGTGTTACCTTTCTCCACTTGCTCTCATTATAGTTAAAATTTTTCCTTTTAGTTTTTTTTTTATTATGTTTTCCTTTTTTGTTAACACCCTTCTTTAATTTCATTTATCTCTAGTCATCACATGGCCTTTATTTCCATTTTTCCCGAGTCAAACTGAATTCAGGTTTACCATACTGGATCCCTGATCCATCCCAGTTGGGAAGAACTGAAGACAGAAAGACTTGCAACACTTGGACAGATACAAGTATTGTTTTCACTTGCACTGAAGTCCTCAGCCCAGGCACAAAATCCCACCAATTCCCATTTTATTATGACATCACCATATTAGTGTCTTAGGCCATGTCACTTGCAAAAAAACTTCAATTTAAGGACTTAAAACCCAGAATGGGAAGAAAGACTAAAATCAGCATGAGGACGAAAGACCTTGGTATCAATCTTACCTTGTTGGTAGGGTGCTGGCTCAAACGATGGGGCAGCTCCTCTGGGGTCTTGATAAAACATATCTGCTTGTTGTGCACTGTACAGCTGAGACCCTCGTGGTACCATCTGCAACTGCTTGGTGACAGACACTGTGGGCAGATCTGCTGGCGCCCGAGCAGGCACAGGATGAGGGTTCACTGGCAAGGCAGAAATAGAGCTCTTGGGGACAGATTCCAGCCTAAAAAGTGGAAAGATGGCACTGCTCATTAAGGCCTGATAAAGCACACTGTACCCTATCTAACACACTGCTCTTGGCCTACACTCCACCTTCTGAATGCTTCTCTCACCTTCTCCAATTAAAATACAAGCAAACAGGGAAGTAACATAGTTTAGAATTTTAGTTTTAACTTTCTACTCTACTCTGTAAACACAAAAAAACCCCCAACCAAACACAAGAACAACCACAACCCCCATTCTGTTTCCTTTTTTTAAAGAATTGGTTTACTTTGTTTCTATTCCACATTTACACACACAACAATTTGAACAACAGGTAGGAAGACCCGTACAAGTCAGGAGGGGATCCTGGCGCACTGCTACTCAGATGGTCCATCTTCCCTGGCTTCAGGGCAGTTTCATAACCGGAGTCAGTCCCTCGAGAAATTAGTTGCGTCACCGTGCTGCCTGTTGACACAATTCCGTTTGGCAGAGCAGAAGTTTTCCTATTGGGCAAGTCCACTCCCCCTTCCTCTGAGAGGATAGCTCCTGAAGGCAGGCCCACCTCATTCAGCTGGCCCAGGGAGGCACTAAGGGGTCTTCTGGGAACAAGACGCTTGTTCATTTTACGGAATCTTCAGAAAGAGAAAGCACACATCAGAAATTGAAACAAAAAAAAAAAAGTAAAAGGAGCCGTACTTTCAAGAATTTTCAAACATGGATACTACTGAAAGCTTCCTTTTATAAAAATTCCCGAAGGGACTTGTGAGAATACCTGTTAGAATACAACTTCCCTGATAGATGATCTATTAATAGCATTTTCAGGCATTTTAATGACAAGTACATCAAGAAATCACTGGTAAACTTCACAAAGCAAATTTTAAAAACCTACTTTCTTTACACATATGCAACTCAAGAGAAGAAAGCATTAAAAACCAAGCATTGCATTAAAAACTACTATCACATAAAATATAGTAACACGAGCTTCAGAATAAGAATCACAGACTGTTCAAGCCTATTTTATTCAGAGAAGAAACTAACAGCAGAAAATTTAAGTGAAAAAATAAGAAGTTACACCCTTTTGCACCATTTGTCCAATAATAAGCCAAGTGTTTACTTCTATGTGATATATTTTAAAGCACAGTTTAAGATTTATGTTACTATATTAATATGCAGCTTACACCATTTCTATTGTTTGATAAAGTGATAGCAGAGATAAAAACTCTGTGAACATGCAGCAATTCCAAAAATCTAACTGCTTCTGACTAAAGCCTGAACAAACACAGGTATTTTAATCAACATTCCACAAAAACCAGTAGGCCAGCAGTACTGGAGAGCAAATTCCAGAGTTGAAGGTCCTCCACTAAACACCCTGCCATTAGTTCAGATCCCAGAATGCAAGTGTGAGGTCATATTTGCAGACCTGAGTGTTCTCACTGAACAAGAGGCTATTTCTTCAGCAGGGTTGAAGCCAACACTTTCATGTCATAAATAACAGTCAGAATGAGATGGGAACCCAGACTAGGAAGGTACACACGTTACTGTAGAAAAACGGGGCAGTTATTACTCAGTCTTTAGATAACCTTTGTATTTGCCCACATGCATTAACAACACCACAACAGAGGCAAAAAGGGGGTTTATTGCTGGGGTTGTTTTGCTTTTTAGGTGTTGCAGTCTCCACCTGTGCAGGACACAAAATAATTTTAAAAAGTTCAGTACTTGCCTATGCACACGGGGTCTTTATCCCTTGCCAAGAGGGGAATGAGCTGCTGTTTAAGCAAGTTTAGATTATAATTTGCTATCTAAAGCATTACTGCACATTTCCCCATAACCTTCCTCCAAACTTAAAGCTGTATAGAGAGACACAGGAGTCACACAGCAACAGCAATGCACATTATTCACACTAAGCATTTTTAAAAGGAGGAGCACTAACACCATAGCTATTTAAAGGAATTAAGCAAAAATAAAAGGTACAACGAACAGTCAGAACTCCCAAGTTCCCCAACCACCCACAGAAACTGCTGGAATCTGAAACTGAACAAACATTCCTTCGTGTCCTTCAGCCCAGGACAACATTAATACCACGGCATATAAGTCAGTGTGGCTACAATAGGCCTCTCCCAGCTGCAAAGCTGACAAACACTCCTTGATATACACAACCGGCTCAGAGGTGTCATGCTGACCCACCACCCAACACAGGTTAACAAAACCACCCCAACCAGCACTACCAATCTCCATTTCATTAGAGTGACGACAGAAGGCAAAAAAACCCTCAACTGTTTCTGCAACACACAAGTATCCTATTCTTTGTTCATGTGCATAACTGTCTTTGTCATTCTAACACACGCTCTATTTCTTTTTTTTTTCGTATTTTGCCTATGCACTGCATGCTGGCTATACAGCCCATGAACTGACATATTAGTGCTTTGAGTTTCAGATTAAGAAAGGAAAAAACCACTGTATGCCAATTCCAAATCTTTGCACTAATCTTCTCATTAAAAAGCACCTTTTCTTTGAATTATTTTAGCCCAAAAAGCAAGTAACAAGCTAATATACTGCATAAAATACACTGGATTTATTTCTTTTAACTCCTATAAAATCCATATTTTACTTAAAAAAATTTAAAACAACCTGCAGAACAATAGCATCTTGCTCTTACATAAATAGTAGCCCTCCTAAATCTATAATGGAGGTAGATTATTTACTCCAGACTTGATATGATCATCATTTTTTAAACTCTACAACAACAGATGTAACCAATTGAAGGTTCCCGCATGAAACTTTCTGACAGATTGAACATAGAGTAATTGTGGCAGGAAAAAAATCCTGGAAAGTTTGTTTTAGCTCTTTGGAGAGCTAGCAACACATTCCTTCCATTTGGAAAACTGCCAGCAACCTACCTGAACATAAAGGGAAGATGAGAAGTATCCCCAAATAACAACCACTGTGAATGCAGTCACGCAGTGTTTAGTCACACTTAAGAAGTAAGGCAAACAGCCCACCTCCAAAAACCTTGCGTAACATCAAACTTTCAGAGCTGCATTACTGCCAAACATAGCAAGTATCCTGTATGGAAGAACAGGCAGCTCCAAAACCTAGGAGATGACTGTTACAAGTTTATCACACTATTTCTCACTGGTTTAACAGCCACCTTATACCTCCTTCTCCCCTTCATTCCTGGATATGAGAAGTAACTCTTACAGACAAGATGAAAGAAGGTTGGACTGATTTCTACCAGCAGAGGTACACTCACTTTTCCAGCTCCTCCTGTGAGTGTGCGAAGGTGCAGCTGGCCCCCCGGGGACATCCTCCTCTCTGCTTCATGTCTCGGCACATGTATGTCTTGTACTTGCTGTGCTGAGGGGGCTGACACAGAGAGAGAAACCAGGTGAGACAGCTGAACGTGAAAGTGCACTTAACCAAGAGGAATGTATCATCGTATCAAAGGCCTGATGCTTAACTTGGTAATTCCTCAGATTTCAATGTTTCAGGAGTACCTAATGGGAAATAAACAACTGCAGCACTTCTGTTTTGCTCTTCGATAGAACCAACAGATTCAAGGGCACGTATTTTGATAACTAAGTCACTCTCAGGTTTCTACAATATTTTTATTCAAGCTCCTACTGGAGAGCTTGACTGGAACATAGGTGTACATTCTAGGACATAGTTAAATGGACAAAAGCAATACAGGATAAAAAAATTACTAATACTCAGAAAAACCCCTATCAGTAATTTCCACCAAGGGAAAGGTCTGTAAAAGCCAACTCTGGTTTTCTGAGAAGCTCAGCCAAAAGGTATATATCTGTAAACAGGTATATATCTGCAAACAGATTTTTAAAAGATTTTTATTTATTTTTTTGTTTTTGTTTGGGGGTTTTTTTGGTTGTTGATTTTTGGGGTTTTGGGGAGCTTTTTCTTGGTTTTGTTTTTTTGGTTTGGTTTTGGGGGGGGTTTGCTTCTTTGTTTGTTTGCTTGCTTTTTGTTTGGTTGGTTTTTGTGGGGTTTTTTTTGTTTTGGGGTTTTTTATTTTGGTGGGTTTTTTTTTTTGTTTTTCTGTTTTTTGTTTTTGTTTTGTCATTTATTGCAGCCAGATGATCCAGGCAGGGTAAACCTAAGCTGCACAGCCTTTTATTAGCCACTGCTGCCAGGTAGCACAACCGTACCCAGGGCTCAGCAGACATTCCTTTCTCACCTGGGAGGCTCCAGGTTCCCTTCCAAGAAGCACAGCATGTACCAGGTCCAGGCCACAAGCTCTCCACAACAAAAGCTCTCACCCCAATTCCCACTTATGCATTTCTACTGCTTTTCCTTTTGCTGGTGACACTGCTCATTATCCATCCCAATTAATGCAACAAGGTGAAACAGCAGAAATAATTCACTTTAATTTTGCCCTTTTTATGGCAGAGATAATCTTTCTACTAGTTGAGCTCCCCCAACCAGCTCTCCAAGAGGATGAATGCCAAAGCGAGGGAGGAGTGGGACTGGTACAAGCAGTTCCATCATTCAGCAGCATTTACATCAGCTAAGCTACACAACAAAATGAGATCAAAGGAATGTGTGATAAGGTAGCTATGAGATAAGCTACTGTATAGTATTTGGCAACATAATTTCATTGCTGAAACAAAACAAAAAATTGTTTCAGAAACTTGGATTGCACCCTTATATGAAGTATTCTTAAATCTTCAAGCTTGACAGATCATTAAGCACAGGTATAAGGATAATTTCATTAACAGAGAGCCAGCTGGCTGAAATACATCACATTAAAACAAAACCAAGACAATTCCCACAGATCACAGCAGCACCCCAACACCCCTTTCCCAGCCTCTCCTCAGGAGGGTTTTTATTCATTTCCCTAGGCCTGCCGCTGGATAAGACTAATCTCTTTGCATCCTAGCGAGCTGTGAAAACTTATTCCACAGGTTTTGGGGCAAATATGTGTTGTTTTGGGTTTTTTCCTTTCTTGTTTCTTTTTTGATAAATATGACCCAGCAGTGATGTTTTCAATCAGCTCCTTGTCAAACCACGTCTTTCCACATGACTTTAGTAAACCTGTATTATAGGATACAACCAATAAAACTTAGGGGTACACACTTCCCAAATTATTTAGCTTTTACCTGTTGTTGATCTGTTCCTTTTTTGCTGTGATTTTGGATATAATCAACTAAACCATGAACCACAGTCCTCACAGCAACCAGTCCATTTTCCAGTTGTTCCCATGTTGGAGGTGGAGCATCTGTTGCATAGACAGCGAACACAGAATATAAAAAGAAAAGTCAGAAGGGTTTTTCAAAACCAGGTACAAAACCCCCCATTAGTATCATAAAACTTGACTAGGCAAGTTAATAAAAATGTTTTATTAGTAGATATAAAGCACTCAGCACCTTAATTCCGGGACGTTTACCTCTTATAGAATAGAAGTATCTACAAACTTAAGACTGCACAAAATACCAAATGAGACAGTAAAATTATTATTAGCTTGTCAAATTATTTCCTTTTACAAGAACTTTCACGTCTCACAAGAACTCCAGAGTAAATGCACTGTACAAACTCTCCTCAGTGAAAAACATCAGGTTCAAAATCCCTCTTTGCATTCAGACTCGTGGAGGTAAAATCATTCTGTACAAATGCCATCACCACTGGCTTGATTACACAGGCACAGACATGGAACAGCAACAGAAATTAATGCCTCTTTTGTGGAAAGAACATCACAAGGCAAATCTATGAATCAGACCATCTAAAAGACTGTGAATAAATTGTAGAGCCTCAATTCTGTAGGAGCACTTTTTCTTTTTAGCCAATTTACTTTTCTAAGTTTTTGAATCTGTTCCAGCAGCTGACACTCCCACTGTGTGCCTGCACATTCTGCTGCAAAGCACAGGACCTCAAAGTGCCTTTCAAGATCTTTAGCACAATTAAATACATTATATTCCACTCACAAGGACTAAATTCTTCCAGATATACTTCAGTGTGCTTCCCTGCAGTTCTCCAGGCAACTCAACAGTACAGAAAAAAACATCAAGACCAGACTTGGCTACTGAAACCAAGGGAGGCTACTTGTGATGCCACTCTCCATATGAGTTTTTTGCTAACAAATTTGCAGTACACAAGTATGTCCCCAGCTTGTTTCAGCATGAAAGATTTGGGAAGAAAGCACTGCATCTGCTTGAGCTGTGAAGTACAAGTGGTCTTCACTGGAAAGTGAAGTTTGGCATTTGTTTAAACAAGTAAGAAGTACAACATTTCACTTCCTGAAGGTGTAGTTTGCATCTTCATACTGTTAGGAGGTATAATATTGTTTTTACAAATTTTAGCAGGTATAAAATGAAACTTCAGCCACAGCACTCTGCTCTATCTCATCCCTAACCCCTCAAGTGGTCCATCTTCAAAGCACTGCCGACTTTTTCAACAACTTCTATCCTTCCCTCCTCTGTCAACAACTTAGCTGGAAAAAATAAAACTGGGAAATAAAACTTATCTTCCTCTTCCCAGACTATTTCCCACCTTTATAGAATTATATATTAACAAGAAAAATACTAAATTTCATAGGGTAATTTCAAACCTTTCTTGTCTAGACTGATTTTTGCCCAGCTTCTCTCTATTCAGTCTATCAAAGTTCTACTTTGGAATCAAAAACTCTGAAGTTGATCAGTCCAGAGGATGTTTCCTTACACCTCATGATCAGTTTTCAATCCTTGAACAGTGTTAAGCTCATCCTTCTAAACTTAGAAGTTTTTATAAAAATATCCAGATTTACCTGGACTGGGATCAATATTTGCCAGGAGCTCTAGATGAGGTCGAAGCCGATTCAGGTTAGCTGGATCTCCAGTCCTCTGAAGAGCAATAGTTAATTCCTGAACACTTTGTGCGAACGAAGCTGGGGTCTGCAACTTAAAAAAATTATTGTAATTAACTTTCTACAGGCATAGCAATCCTCATGGTTTCTGAAGGTTGCTTCATAAGCTCACAAGAACTGTCTCCCAAAACTGGAGTAAAACATCTTTCACACAAGTCTATTCCAGTGAACCCTTTCTGTTAAGAATGCACAATTCTTTGGCATTACAGGTTAAAATAGAGCTCTAAAGAGACAAAATAAAGGCTGGTATTATTCCTAGCAATAAAACCCATTTCTTTTGTGTTGTGCTGCCACCCAGGAAAAAAAATGGACAATATTAGAAACCATTTAATTTAGATTCCTGGAGAGTCTAATATCTCCAATCCCCAAACCAACAGGTTTACACCCTGCTTTAAACTGAGTACAGCAAGCAGATAACAAAGAACAAGATGGCTGAAGGAAAAGATAGCTAGCAACATTCCATTTCCTAACATCACACAATTCCAGTATTTAAAACTGGAATTTTTAATTCTTCCTAGATCCTCCAAGAGATGTTTGGCAGGACACCTGAAAAGGTGAGCAAAGGCATAAATACACAGCAGACCGATCTTGAAGCTAATCTTCCTACACAGCACACAAAGCAATTGTTTCACAGCTTTCTTAGCCATTCAAAGTTGAGTTCTTCCCACCTCATTTAGGCACTTACAAATGAGTTCCCTAATAAAAAAAGACCATTTATCCTATGTTGCTTCTGAAAACAGAAAGATCTGAGTATTTCTAGAGTTCAAGTATTTTATTTATGAAATGTGTTTTCACCTCTCTGTCTTACTTCAGATATAGACCAGGGGACTAATTTTTTTCCCACCTTATGCACTGACTTCCTGCCTGCAAACATAGACCATTAACCTCTGTCACTACATGGGCACTCATCAGCTGTCCATAAAGGTCACATCCCAGTTGTGTAGCTAAATTTGGTGGCTTCCCATCTGCAGAAAGAAGTAAAGTAGCACGAAATTTCCAGATGGCAGAGGAAGCAAGATTCATTAGGTTACAAATATAATATTTTAATTATTTAGGGCATAACGGGTTTTGAAATAACAGGTCAAATGATTAATGGGCAAGTCCACGTGGGCACAATTTCTATGTTCAATGTTAAAAACATTTAAATCTACTAACAAGATGGACTGGGCTGATTTGAGGTGGCTTTACCTTGTCGATGATACTCTGCATGTGGGATTTGTGAGACTGGTCTCCATATAAGAGCGAGGACCACTGGTCGGGTGCAATGCGCAAACCTGCTTCCATAGCTATTTGAACTATCTGGGAATCGTGTTCCCTTCTCAGAGCTTCGTAAGTCCGAAACTCCTCCTTCAGTTGCATCAGAGAGGAATCCTCATCTCGCTTGGTCACCTAGTAGAGAGAAATGATCCAAATATAATTAAGCAGGATAAGCCCAAGATTATGTGAAGTCCGAGCCAAGTGACGTCTTCAGTCAGCAACTAAGTCCTTCTCCCAAACTAAAATCAACTGCGACACTACTCAGTGAACACCAGCTCCTACTAAAGTAACACACTCTACATGGAGTGGAACCACTATAAAATGGATACAAAACATTATTTACTTGGACTCTGACTCACGTATTGGTCAAAGTGCCACGCTTCCTAATTGACTTTACAGCATCCACACCTTCGATCAACATATTTTGTTTGCATCGCAGAATTTTGCTAGAGGGTACAATTAGCAAAAACAAAACATTTTTCTACTCATTTAGCAGAAATGAATGACATTTGAGCACCTAGTAGCAGACGTTAAATACTGTGAAGTACATTAAGCAGCTTAAGCTTTCTTCATACAGCTGATACCCAAAAGTCTCCTATTCCTTGGATTCTAACCACACCACAACTGAATTAACAGAACTAGGGATTTTTCAGTTTTAAGCCACTTCTAAGGAGGTAAGCATGCTGCCTTACATACAGATTTTGTAACTATGCCCCTATGAAACTGGACAGAGGCAAAACCTAACCTTACAGCTTCAAGTCGCTGTTTCAGCCTACACTGCCATCACAGCTGAACGACAGAAATCTCTAAATTCACGTGGGACTTAATGACCAATGCTTCTTTAACTACACACACTTTTAGGCACATTTAATGTTACAGAACAATGCAAACTGAAAGTGAAAACCAATGTTGCTCATAGCATTATGAAATTTCCAGGCAGAATCTTCATACCTTGAAGCACGAGGCTCTGTAAAGGAGCTGGACAACATGCCCAATGCTAGTTTTGGAAGCCTGAGGGAATCGTGGCTCCAGCCTCTGCACCACAAAGAGAACCAAGACCTTTCGTGACAGAGCAGATCCATCTTCCAAAGCCAGCAGAACCAGCTTTAAAGCCTCCTCTTGCATTGCTGAGAGTCGGGGAAATGCAAAAAGAGACAAAGGATGAGAGAAGCCCAAGACAGATTTTTGCAGTTTCTTGTTCACCTACAACTGGGAGAACAGCTAAAAACTCCCCCCAACAGGCACACAAACCCACAGAGAAAAGAGGGAACTGAGCAAGAAGGGAGGACAAAGAGAGAAGGGACCCTTCCAGATTCCCAGACTGTGACTGGGGAAAACAGGACTTTTAACCTTTATTTATTTATTTTCTGTATTACTATTGTTATTATTTCATCTATTTTGGGTATTGTCTGATAAGAGGATTTCTTTGTTCCTGTCTACACATCTGTTGATCATTAATATGAGTTTTTAAAGTGTATTGCCTATGTCCCACACTTAACCCCGAAGAAAAAGCTGACAGACTAAGGAAGAGCAAGGCTCATTCCCATGCAAGTAAAATACATCGAGTGCCACACAAATCAACCAGGCTGCAGCACCATTCTTTTGCCATGTAACCAACCTCTCTTTTCCCTGAAATGGTATGAAAGTTAGTATCTCCAATTTAGTCTTCATCTCTTTCAGTCAGGAAAAGCTTCACTATTTTTTCTGTAAGAAATTGGCTTCTTATTTCAAAACTCAACAAGTGAAGTCTATATTTTCAATAATGAGACTTCATTTCTAAGCAACATTGATTTTTTTTCTAGTACTTTAAACAAAAGAATATAATTTATAAGTGCATAACTTCTTTAAAATGTGTACACACAACTAACAAATCTATCCCCACACCTGCTTTGTATGTTTATTGCCCTAGAGAAGGAAAAGAAGCCATGCCACTCACTTCCAGTAACCTTACTTTTTTCTAGAAAGGTCTTCCTTCAAGGAATAGCAAGTGAGAAACTACTTCTCACTTATCTTGTAATAGACCAGAAGGACACCTATTCTGAATGTGACAGAAGACCTGCAAAAGCATTAAAAATGCAAGAAAACCTGCAGCAGCCCAACATATACATAATTAATTCTGAAGACTACTATTAAGGAATTAAGCTGCTGCTTAATAAAATCACTCAGGCAATTGGACAGGCATTTATCACTGGCTCAATTCCAAACTGCTTCTAGTACAGCAGTGATACTGCGATGGCACCTACCTGGCCCAAGGAACTGGCACCCTCTGGCTCTCACCGCAGCCCAGAGGTTGGAAGAGAGCTGCTGAGGGTTTTGATGCTGGAGAATGAGCTCTGTGACTGTTCTTTCACCCAGCGACCGCGCTGCACGCATGGCTCTGATCCGCCCTTCCTCCTCCACCAGCTGGCAATGCACTAATGTCACAAGTTTCCTCTGCATGGGACGACTCAGCACACTCTGAGTAGTACTGTTAAGACCCACACCTTCAAAACAAAGTGAAACAGAATAATTAACTACCTCATATTCCTCTTCTTGTGCCAGCCTTCAGTGACTGTACTCTACAAGTGCAAACCTAGTTCTCCTGGTGTCCACTTTGTCAAAGGGAATACGAGTCAAGGCATACCAGAAGTTCATTTCTGCCAGTTGTTTTGCTTAGCAATAAAAGCAGTTTTCAGGGAGCCAGCTTCCCCACGGGTTTAAATCTTGTGATTGACTGATCTGGCTTTTTAAGAAGGTGGAACCTCTAATGAAACATTTCCCCATGTTGGTAATTTGTACCACACCCTCCTGTACAGATTCCCAGTTCATCCCTTATTGATGGACTTTAGGGATCACTTGGATGTTTGTTTGTATTCACAACACATTTAATTTCTTGCCTACATCTGGCAGCTTCACTGTTTCGGTCTAGAGCTTACTCAAGTCCTAAACTGCTTGGGTCATGTTTAATTTTGTGCCAAAACTCTGAATCACAAACGTGCTGAGAGCCACTTAACTCAGGTTACAGGAGCGAGTGACTCACTAGACATACAGCTGCCATATTGAATTTGCTCTAGAGCCAGAGCTTGTTCACTGGGCCACCACTACACAGGAGTGATACTGCTGTCACACTGCACTGGCCAGGAAAGACTCAGACAGCTTCTTGAAAAAATTCATTTTTGAAAACTTGACGCCTGTGATGCTCAACTCCACTACTTAAGATGACAGACTGTCCAAATCCAGCACATGTAATACACATAAAATCCATAGTCTTGAACACAGTGCAGGTTTGCTAATTTAGAATTGCTTAGATTGACCCAGCTCTTGTATATAATCTTGTATAAATAAAGTATTACTTATAATTTTCCTTATCTATATATGTAGCAACTTTCTCATTTCAGTTTACTCATTCTCTACAGAACAGCTGCATTACTACAGTTACCACAAGGCAGAAATGAAGGGGAAAAAAGGAAAATTATCTATTTTTCCTCTGCAGAGATCAAAGCAAAGTTTGTCTCAACTCACTACACCATGGCCAAATACCTTAGCCTTTTCTCAGAATTATTTTTGACACCCTCCAATTCTAAATCCCCCTCCCCAACATGAAGACATAATCTTAATGTTTAAGAAATCTGTTTCAATTTGTTTCTAAACTAGGCTTACAACCATTTTTCAAACATACTAACTAATAATTTGGATAGCTCGTTTTGGATCTTATTTAGGTTTTTGCTTTCTTTTCCCAAGGAAGGAATGCAGGAACTACCTCTTGCACTGCTGAGTGGTTTAAGGTACAATGCCAACTCTTCCACACATTTCTTGCCCTCCTCATAATGCTTGGTATCTTCAGCTCCGCTGCATAAAGTAATTGGCTGCTGCTCAGGAACCTGAAGAGAGATGACATGTACATCTACCATGAATACGCATAAGTAAGTGGCAACCATGCTTATAAACACTTACTACTATCATGCATTTCCTGTTTTGTTCCCTTTCTGTGTTTTTTCTGTATGAGTAAGCATTTTTTCAGCTTATTTAGTGAACAAATAGCATAAAAAGCCCAGTGAAAATGAAAACAAAAAGACAGAAAATTTATATTTAATAGACTTCCTTTATTTAGTGACTGACAGGAACTAGAAGCAGAAGGCTTAACATGGCACTTCCTATAACTACAAAACTTTGGCTAAAACAGAACACATTGAAAGACTCCCAAAGCTGACTGGCCAAAAAACTCAGGGGAGAAAAAGGAGGAGAAGCCCGGTCTGCTGGTAAGTACAAATTTGTATCTAGGGCCTTACAGCTCTAAAATCATCCAGGGATAAGTGATGGCAGCTACTCAGATTAGTGGGAGAACGACTTAGCGGCAAATACACTAAGACACCCTTGGAACATATTCTGACTAGACCCAGTTACAAAGCAGCAAGACCAATTATCCTATGTAGTGTATATGAACACACCCTGTTAGTATTTCTCTGAAAACAGAGGCTAGTTACATTCTTGGGGATTTTTTGCTTTGTGTTGGTTTTTTGTCAGGTGACATTCATTTCTTCTTCCAGACATTTGCCAGAAATCAGGATTTTTTTTTTTTTGACCACCCTTCCCCAAGTTATAATTTCATTTCTACTTTCCTTTTGTTAAATTCTTAAAGCTTTAAGCAAATTTGAGGGTGCAGTATAGCACTGTACTAACACTTCTCGACATCACTATTCAGCAGTCAACCCACCATGACAGTACAGAGAGTTGGAATTTCTCAGAACACTAAACACAAGCACTTCTTGCATATGCTGTAAAAATGCAAACAGATCTCAGACTTCTGTTTCCAAGTCAATCCCCATGCCGGTGGCAATAACAGCGTGCTAATCTCACATAGCTGCTTACAAAGACCAAGCCAGGCCTTCAATCTAAAAGCAAAAGCCTTTAATACTACAGTTAAATACAGCTACAAACCTGCTCACCTTCACGTGCACCCCAGCCATGGCAAGAGCAGCATTATGATGGCAGCACCAAATAAAAGCAGAAAATATATATAAAACATATATACACACATAGATATGTTTGCCATCACCAATATAAACAGCTTTGCTATCAATTGTAACAGAAAGCAGTGCTTCAGCCATATGATTGCTCTTCTCCTTAGACAAGGGTCTCTGCTAAATTTCTCATTGTCATACAGAACAAAAAAAAGTTACTATCTTGCTATTACAGCAAGCAACAAAGTCTCAGAGTGCAATATATCAGCTGCAATTAACATAGTATCATCCCAAAACTAACGTAAACAGGATAGAGGCTGCCTCTGATCTAAGCTTCCAACTGCAGAGGAAAACAAACCCAAGTTCAATCACACTCACAAAACAAGGTTAGCTTTGATACTTTTCACTGACTGAAGTCAACTTGTGACATCCTGTGGGGTTTTGGTGTTAATTTTGGGTCAGCATTTGTTTAGTGTGTTTTGGTTTTTTTGTCTGTAAGCAAGAACACTTTCAGCAAAAGGACATTTTGCAACTCTGTATGTTAGAGTGGTCAGCTGTAAACTGTCACAACAGCCTTATCTCGAGTGGTTTCTTGGGATTTGGGAAATAATTATTAACTCCTTCAATGTTTGCCTCGCAATAACAGAATATTCCACACCTCCTTTTCAAAGGCATTGCCATTTTAGCCGTCTGTTTCTGCCAGGGAAGTTACACTTACTGACGCAAATGACGCATCTCAAGCATATGTGCCCAGACACTGCAACATCTCTGCCCTATTTATTCATTGCTGTCACATATTTTGAGCAAATTCCTACTTGCTCCTGCAAGTATTTCATCTGGCACCGGCATCAACACAAAATGCGACAGCTTTGCAACCCCCAGCAGACAAAGGGGGCTCCAAACAGACGTGGGACAGGAAGTTGTGTTCAGCCCTGGATTTCAACCCTGAATTGAAGCGGGTTTAGCACACATTCAGAGCAGTGGTTTGGAATGCCAGACACAGCACAACTCCACCAGTGAGACACAAGGACTGTCTAGGCAACTAACAGAAAGCTTCCCCCTCCCCCGGGAAAAAACTGGCAGAGAAAAACTTCCAAGAGCTAATCAAGCTATTCAAACACTATCTGCATATCATTCCCATTCCTTCTCTTTTCAAGGGAAGCTTCAATGTAAAAATCTAAATGCTTTGTACAACTGTACTGTCTGCAAAATGAGCCCAAAAGAGATTAAACTTTTATCTTAAACTCTTAAGAGTAAGTGTAGTACTGAAGAGTAAAACAACATGTTTTTTCTGTTGTTTCAGGAGCATTCAGGAGAAGAGAATTTATTTCTCATGCACACTTCACTCATGCAATGCATCTCACAATAAAATTTACAGGTAATTTTCCTTTTGCTGGCTTTATTATATGCACTTCCAAGACTTATTTTAATATTCTAGGGTTAGAATGTTTGTAAGAACAGCATCTACCAAGAGAAAAAATCATAAAAGTGACAGGAAATGTGAAATTTGATTTTGGCTCCATCATGGAATTGCTGAGGGACATTTGAGAAATAATTCCAAAACATTTTCACTTCCCCTTCCCAAAATACTCTTTTAATAGCATGCATGACCCTATGGTCACTGCTGTTTACAACGCCTCTTGGGAGTCTCAGAATAGATGCCCCGCAGAGTGAACTCATTATTTTCACCCTCATTCCATATTCCGTTCTCTCAGACATCACACCCTTATGACAGTTTCCACTGCAAATATATTCACATCATGTAATCAACACCTCCCAAGGGGGACGAGAGCAAGACAGAAAAAATGATCTCAGTTGTTTAATTGCCTTAAATCTGTGATGGTTTTGCATGTATCTGCCTTGGCAGTGACTGCAAGTATCCTGGCAGTGGAATGCTACCCATCAGCATGGCTTGTGGCTGTGGGAAGAGACAGGTTATGACAGTATGAGGAAGGGGACCGGAAAAGAATGCTAAAGCATCATCTCATACCAGGCAGTGATTTTGAATTGGTGATTTAAGTGTCATTTGATGAAGGAAGTTAGCTTGTGTTGTCAGTAATTACCATTAGATGTCTAATTGCACAGAATGAGAGCATGTTAAACAGACCAAACCCCTTTTGTATGATTTGAAAACTGTTTCTACCAATATTTCCCTCCCCCTCCCTGCAAATGAATGATTTGCTTCCTGCCAAAAACACCCAAACAAAACCTAAAGCCAACCATCTTCAGTTCCTCAAAAGTTTACATTAAGGGTAACTTTTTCAGAGGCAATTCCTCTTTTGTGGCACTTCCTTTCACCAGTTACAATAAAAAATTATCAAACATGCCTCTAATAGCTCTGCACTTGCAATCTTCCCCTTTTGAAATGGCTGTGAGTTAAGATCACTCCACCCAGTCTCTCATCATAAACAATTCCATTGCCTAATGTCTAGAATTGTATTTATCATGTCTAGCAGGAGACTATGCCAAAATTAAAGCACCACAGGCATTTCTGCCACTCCATGTCACCTGTTTGGAATGTGCACGCTGCTGTTTCATGGGTTAAAAAAACATGAGGGAAGAGCTTAGATGACAGATCCATGATTAGGTACCTTTAAAGCACTGGCCAGGTGAATGCTTAAAATAGTCGCATATAATGAGTAATATGTGGATGCTTGAATAGCTAGAATTCAAACTCTTATTCCTACAGAAACAAACTTAAAGGATTCCTTTACCCAAGAAGTCTCAGAAGGAAGATATCCCACCAATGCCTTGCTGATTTGTGTCTCCCTTCCCTCACAATACACAGAGCTCCTGCTTAGGCACTCAGTTATTTACAGCTCTCCTGGGAATAATAATTCTTATCTTCCCCTTATGATCCCTTTTCCCACCTCATCTTACCTAGCTGAATTTATCTAGACATGGTCTGAACCACCCAACCAGAGGGGCTGTGAATATCCCACCCCTGCAAGTGTCCAAGGCCAGGCTGGATAGGGTTTGGAGCAACCTGTTCTAGTGGAAGGTGTCCCTGCCCACGGCACAGGGTTGGAGTGAGACGGCTTTTAAGGTCCCTCCCAATGCAAGCCATTCTGTGATTCTATGGCCACTGCCTTCCAGAACAGCCCCTGCAAGCATAGCTGATATGCACCGTGCTACAGGGGAGCAGGTACAAATCTGAGTCTCTGCAACAGTTAATTTTCACATCAAGGTGGCTATAACCTGGGCAACGGGTTTCGTTTTCAGAAAGGGGTGGGGAGAGGGAAAACTGAGAAGGAGGCTAATTCAAGTAAGAAACCAACTCTTTTCACCATTAAAGTGACAAAATCTATCTGGAGAGAGAACGCTACTTCCAGAGAAATAGGTTATTGCTTTCCTGGGTGACCGTGTGACAAATTCAGTGTGTTTTCCCCAGAAGTACACTCCTGCTTATTTCACCCACTGTGCTTGTACAAAAGCCAAAGTGACTTGCCCTGGAATCCTGTCACTGCTGCCAGCCACAGCAGAATAGATTTGTTTCTTTAAACTGCCTGGTCTTCTCTGCCTCCAGCAAAAAAAGCACTTAACACTATAAATGTGTGAATTCCTCAGAAGTCACTCCAAAGGGAAAAGAACAAACTTTTCTTCCCACTCACAGATAAAAGCTTTAGTTGTGCTTTACTGTATTTCCTTCTAAAATGAAACTTGGGTTTTTTTTTAAATTTAGAATTTAGAAATTAAATATTACAAATCTCTGTGGACTCAGGTTAAGGCGTGCGGAGGTTTGTTGGAGATTAAGGGACACTAATGACACATACACACTCCTGAAACTAAACCCAGAGGTGGAAAAAGAAAATGGAATTGGTTTCAACTGAAGTTGACACTACTCATGCTTTGAAACATGGATTGCTGATCACAGATCATTTTTGTTGCTATATACCAGAAGAGTGCACTTTCTTAGAGGGATGCAGCTTGAAATCACTGGTTTCTCTAAAGTACCTTTTTAAAAAAAAATTTGTCCTTACGCAAGCCTTTTTCTGTAAAAAGATTTTCTTTAAAAAATGGCCTTAGTCTATTGGAAAACAGCAACTGTTTCCCCATCTTTCACAGCAAAGC
The DNA here is from genome assembly GCA_013397895.1 of Origma solitaria. NCBI lineage: Eukaryota > Metazoa > Chordata > Aves > Passeriformes > Acanthizidae > Origma > Origma solitaria. The sequence continues at coordinate 76,395 of VZRL01003444.1, read as the reverse complement.
AGCTTACTTATTTTCTACTAGTCCAGTGTCTGGTAAACACTACAACAGCTGCCAGGAAGGGAAAGGGAAGAGAAAGGAGAGTGAGTTATACTGAACACTGATTTCATTCACATGCTCATTGAAATTAGGAGCTGGCAGAGAAGCTGGTTCAAACTTCTCTTAAGGGGAAAGTTTGTCAGCAATAAATCCCCAGCTAGAGTTCACGGTTATTGTTACAGGTAAGAGAATGCTGGGAGTAGCAAACAATCAGGAATGAGTGCCAAAGAACAGGGGTGGGAATAATGTCCTTTTTGGTGGCATTTGCAGCTTTAAGTTCATGATGAAACAAGGTCCCGTGAACCTTAATTACACAAAATTTTCAGATAAAAAAGGAGCACAAAATGATGTCATTAGCGCAAAGTCAGAACCTGAAGTTCAGAGTGCTCTCAAGACAAACACTATACTGCAAAACCTTTCTTCATACCTCACACATATCAATGAGAAAACTCTGGCTAGCTAACTAGCAAACTCAGAAAAAAATCTCAGTTACCTGTACAGAGGCAGGGTGGGTTTCCCTCTCATTCCAAAGTCCCAGTACCTAATAAAAAGCAATGTAAAAGCATCTGTCTTTCCTCCCTACCTTTTCAGCTCTTCCATGATTCTTTCCTTTTCCGTGAACTATAGATCTCATTTAATTTTCTGCTGCCTTCAATTTCACTAAGCCCAGACACTGAAGCAGTACAAAGTAAAAGACTAACCTCTTTATGGTAACTGCATCCCATCTACATTTTAATTTCTCACCCATAAGTTAGACACAATTGTCCCTCCTCTCAAGACCAAAATCCTGCCCACCAGCCTTGGAAGGTGTGGGTCACAGGAAGCTACCAGTGACCTAACATAGATAAGCTTTTGCCAACTTAAAGTCTGTGCTGCCACTGAAAAGGGTAATCCTGCTTTCTTGGGGCTGTTGTCAGTACTAGTGCCACTCATCCCCATCAGATCACCGCTTCAACTGACCGCACCAGTACCTATTCCAGCAAAAAGGGCAGTCTCAAGCAGGCTTCCACCCCTCACCTACATGGATTTAGAGTAACATGCCAGCTCAGGAAGTTGTATTTCCATTGCACAGTTTCAAATAAGGCTGTATAAAGGCGGCTACCAGAAAGATCTGTCCCATATCCTTTACACTCCCCTTTTGTTTTTGGGACAACTGACCACAGGTCTCATAGGGCGAATACAGTAAAGCACACAACCTAACACAGAAAAATGCCTTCCCACAAAGTAAGCTCACTGATCCAGCTCATCCACTTGGCAGAGCATGGCTACGTAAGAGTCAGGGAAGAAGGAAAGGAACACATTCTGGCAACAGCCCATGGAATTAGATGTTACAAAAATCACAGTAAGTGACCAGCAGAATCAAGATTTAAACTATTGTTCCAGGCACCTTTACTACTTTTTGTAGACATCTACAAAAAGGTAGATGCCTTCTCTTGACATCATTAACATAGTGTCATATTCCTTATTATTCCTGACTTCTCCTCCTAAAAGAAGGAAAACACTGAAACAGAATCAGAAAAAAAAAAACAAAAAACGCACAGATACCTGAGCACCCACGAGTTGCAGCAAGGCTGAGTTCACAGGAAGGAGCTCAATGTCCGTGTTGATAGTGGTCTGGTCAAAGGGACATGCCTTACGGTGGAGCTTGTTGAGGCACATCTTGCAGACAGTGTGGCCACAACCCAAGCTGATGGGCTTCCGGATCGTTTCGTCGAAAGTCTGTGTGCAAATCGGGCAGGAGAGAAAATCCGTCCATTGTGGAGCTTGTACAGGCATTGCTTCAGGAGTTAATTGACAAGACAAAAATCTAAAGCACAGATTCCACTGGAATCAAAATTTTGCAAAAAAGTCTGTTTGGTTTTAAATATCTTCTGTAAGTACAGACAGTCAGCACATAGTGTGAAACATAACCTAGAAGAAAAGAGAAACACATAGTTAGCATTCTGTACTGGAACAGGCACGTGAGCTCCTTTCTGCTAAGGAAATACCACTCATCAAGGTATAGCTGAACTTGGAGTGCAGTTCTGACATTAAATACAGGACTGAGTCACAAATGGCTTTAATTCTGGCTAGTCTCTGGCACCAGAAAAGCCAGTGCAAACCATTTCTGCTCTAATATAGCCTAAAAAACAACAAGACAGATAACTATCACATTGAAGTTATAAGAGTGATTAGCTTTTAGATTTTATGTTGTCTCTTTATAAATGAGCCAACTGACATCAACAAAGTGAGAATAAAAAAGACAATCCTACTAATCTCATTTTTTACTACATTTATTGTAAGACTTAAATGATTTTACTTAGACAAGGCTTCATCCATAGCCTCTATCACAAGCAACCTTTCTTCAGAGTCCAGTGGGCTCTGGATTGGCACACGATGACTCTGGAAATGTGTGAGCTGCCCAGGTCTTGCTGGGGATAGGATAAATGGCTGAGGGTCAGTCAGACCCTGTGCAATACAGCTCTCATACATCACTAGGTGATACTAAGTGATGCAGCAGCAGTGCCTTCGCACAAACTGATCAGTACTGAGCTGCATGGCACCGCAGGGACCCATCCAGTCACATTTCAGTTACCCCAGGAAGCCACATGCACTCCTGGGTGGAATTCAGCATTGCTAACTTGTCCTCAGGCTGCCCTCCAAGCACCTCCATCATTCAAATGCTGGACGAACACTTCTAGAAGTCATTTAGGACTGGATGACTGACAACTGCTCTGCAACTGTTCCTTTTGTAACCCTGATTTATATAATTCACTGCCTGCCTAGAGATTATATTGACAGAGAAAGCAACATCTTTACTCTGTTGAGAAGCCACACTGAAACTACAACAGAAGAAAAGCTGGGAGGTCTTTATTACTTGGCACTTTCTAATCAAAATACCAAGAGGATCAAATGTTATTAACTATAAGGGAATGGAAGATAAGACATCCCTTTGGGACAGAAAAATAGCAGAATTCATATGAAGAAATGTAAAAGAGTAGATGGATGAAGTGATATTAAAAAATCATTACCAAAAAGAAAATCAGTAATAAAATAATTTCTGACATCTCACTGACTTACTGTCACTAGTGGAGGTAAAAAAAAAGTGCAAGTCACCGATTCACAACCAATTTTTCTAATCAAGCAACAAAACAACAAGAATCCCACCTCAACCACCCAGACGTATTAGTTTCTCTTTCCCATACACCACTAGCTTCAGTTTCAAACCAAAGACTGCACACTTGCTTGCTACTATCTGTTCCGACAGAAAGTTCTTCCATAAGCAAAATAGCAACTTTTTATCATACCTTAAGCTTAAAAAATAACTTTACAACTAAAATCTAAATCCTAAAGGCAAGGAGAGAAACTTTAAATTAGGACCTGTGCAATTCAGCATCAAGGCATTTTAAAACAGATTAAAAAAGAGTAATGCTAAAATAGAGACTCTGAAAAGCCTCTGCCACCTTTTTCTGGAAAAAAGGCCTCTTTTTTTTCAGAATGTAGCGCAATGTTGTTCACAGTTGACATCATTTTGCCAAGGCAAACAATAAAGTGTTACTGGTTAAGCTTTTAGCCATGTTCCATCAAACATCTAGCCTTAGCTCTAAAGCTAACGAAAAGGAGTTGGACTACAATGATCCCTCTGAGTCCCTTCCAACTTCATGATTCTAGCGGAAAAACAAAGTTATTTCTCTCTTCAAAAGACAATATACAATGCCACACAGCCGCTGGTTCCCAGGCAATAAGGAATCAATAAGAAACCAGTATTACCCAGGCAGGGTGATACAAGGAAGAGGCACCGCATGTGGTTAACCCTACCACCACCATTGCACAATGACAAGATGTCAAGGCTGTTCAGGGTTCCACATTCCAAAGTACCTCTTTAATGGCAAATCACTATTTTTTTTCCATCTTGACAGCATACAGTAAAATCATTCCCATTACTACTGTATCACCATAACCCCAATGAAATCTTCTATGCTTTTGTTTACCTCATTGAGAGATAACATCCTAAACCATTCAGCAAATTTATTTCCAAGCCCTTCCCTTGCCACCTGCCCTCTTATATACTGAGTAAACTTTGGTATCAAGTATTCCAGCTAGAATCATTCCTTGAAACCAAACCTGCAACAGAAATTACCCGGAAACTCCAAAAAAATCCTTCTGCAAAGAGCAGTACACAGCTTGATAAATCTATTGCATGTATGGCTTGCTATGAAATATCATTTGAGGTCCAAAATTTAAGAGTTCAATCATAATTTTTCCTTTCAACCACACTGCGATTAAAATATGTAACAGCAATTTCCCAGACTCCTCTGCAATACAGAAACAAACAGTCTATTTATAACAATTTATTAACCAAGCATTTGGGAGAAGTAGTTTTTACTGAGGAGATTGAAAATCATAAGCTAACATGAAGCTGTACCATCAAGTCTAGAAAGCAGATGCGAACATGGAGACTCCACTATTCAAAGCTGTGAAATGGAAGAAGGGAGTGGAATACAACCTTAATGTTAGTTAATTTAAAAAAACCCAGTAAACAGAGCCATGTTGTTGCTACCTGTACCTTTGGCATAATGAAATAGGTCATATTTATTTACAAACTCAACAGTTGAAAGAGAAGTTTGGAGAGTCTGGAGACGGAAGGACTAATTAGTGGCATCCACGATCCTGTGTCAAGGCAGGTCTCAAAAGGCTGGGGAACAAGGGAAGCAAAGCTTACACAAGCACAGCTCTCAGAGACTCTGCAGTGTCTGCGGCTGTGTCCTGGTGCCTAAAAGCCAAAGGAAGGCCCCAGACAGCATTGACAATAGAACATATAGCTGTGAAAAACCTCGGAAAGTCATCTATTTCAGCACAGTCTACCTGCTGGAACAGATGGCTAACTGGTGAGATGCAGCCAACCTTTTCCCCACAGAAGGGAAGAATAGCTGTTGGAACAACAAACCCTGTGCTGCTAATGAATCTCCACAGCAGATCAGCACAAAACTGTGGAATTCCTCCAGTCCCACACAAGACAGGAATGGCATCACAGGGACTGAGGATTCACAAAGCACATGCACACAGGCACCAAACCAAGTACTGCTGCTGGAGCCATAGCTTTCCACATATATGGTCCTGTTTTCCTGCCGGATCTTCAACCTTCAAGCAAGGGAGCAGAGCCAAGCGCTGAGATACAATGTAAATCTCTTCCAGGCACAAACCTCACCGATGGGGTAGACCTAGAGAAGTGAAGCTGGAAAGACACATATGCCTTGTACCAAGGTTTGTGATGTACTATGACCTTGGAAATAGCTGGGAAAAAACCAGTCTCTAACTTCAAAGAGCTAATTTAAACAGGAGACACCACAAATGTCAATAAAATAATGGAAATAAGACAGTTTAATTATCACTGTCTGCTATTGGAACCATCATCACTACAAAAAGAGTACACTTCCTTGTACACATCAGGTAGGAAAAGTACATTCACTTCTTTGGTACAATACTTTTTAAAAAAATGTTTCTCTTCAGCATTATACCAGAGGTGAGTGAAACACAAAAATTTATAAAAGACATAACTATTTAACTAACCCCCCCCATAATATTATGACATTTTTAATCTGCCCTCAATTCACTAAGTATTTCACACTCAATAGCTTCTAACATTATAAAATGTATATCCATACACATTTCTTTGTGCATGATTGAAGTAAATAGATATGCCCAAACCCAAGAAAGCAAAAAACTAAAGACACAGCCACAGTACATAAACTGGAAGAAAAAATTGTAATTAAGAATGAAGACGCCCCAAGCCACAGACCTTCAATAGTACACTGCAGACTGATTTTGTTATCTCTGAGTTTGAAAAGATAAAATACCTGGATGCAAGTCTTGTCCTGTTTAGCCCTGCATAAGCTGTTTTATCCACCTCTAGAACTACCTGGAAAAAATTCTCTTCTCTTCTGGGCCTCCCAGCCCCCAAAAAATCCTTGAAATTCCATCCTTCAACCTAGACTGGAAATGTCATGCTGTAATCAGATCAGTGACCTGTCTTCTCTGGGACCTTGCCAGTGCTTCAGAGAAAGACATGATCATTCCATAAACCACCGGAACAACCACTCAATCCTTACTCTGCTGGACTACAATGCAGAGGGCTGACGTAGCCTCCTGTCCAAGCTGTCTTATGTCCGTGGCAACGAGAGTCTTCCCCACGTCCTTTGCAGATTCATCTCTTGCCAAAAGATGTTTGTAAAATGCAGAACAGTCTGTACCAACATCCACTGGGCATCATGTTTCGCACACGATGAGACACAGGAAAACTCTTCTGCTTTCAGTTTGAATTAAGCGCACTTGCCGAGGGAGTCCTTCAGTGCAGGTACCGAGCACACCCCCAGTTCTCTCACAAACATGTTATTTGGAGACAGCGTAGCACGGACACATCACGTGCTGCTTCGTCACGCCGAGCTCGCACTGCTCTCTCACAGCAGCAGTCCCCAGTAAGTCATGGCACAGTTTAAGCAGATGACTCAGCACGCCTAAGGGGCACCCTTGGCTCTGCTCCTGCCGATTCAGGAGCTACAGCTCTCGAGAGGGTTACTCACTCCTGAGTCTTATGTATTCCCACAGCATTTCATCATCCAAACAGCATCAGCACCTTCTTAACCAAAATTTGGAATAACAGTAGTTTTTATTATCTGCCTTTGTTTTAATCCTGAAGCTGTTTCGTTTTTGCTGAGTCTTACTCCGAGCTAAACCAAGCAGAGTTTCCTGTCACAGTTAACAGTGAACACAAGTAAAGCCTATTTAGTGCTAAGCTTAACACTACAGCAGCTCCTCACTGCCAAAACAAACTCAGGCTTGCCAACTGAACTGCTCACGCAGATACAACTCTTGACTAATCTATTATTTAATCTAATAAAGAAAACACCAGTTCATTAATTCTTTTTAAGACTATTACTCCTTGATAATAACTTAGACTTTTCTGGAGAAAAGGTAACCAGACACAGTTCTCTCTTCTGTGAGACTGGTTCTGTGGTAGTTTTACTACTTCAAAACCTCTCTGACACTTTGCGATTAAAAATAAATCAACAACCTAAATTAAACTAACAGACAACACCGATGCAATTCCTAACTCATAAGGATTACCAGATACCCACAGTACAATTCTAGCCAGCAGCTGAACCTCCTCCATTCTTGTCTAGTGGCAAACAGAGAAATTTTTTCCAGTGTTTCACAAAATCTTTTTGTTTTCTACTCCAGTATGCTCATTGTAATAAACAGCATTTCTGAGGACACTAAAGTAGCTTTCTTCTTTTCCCTGAGCAAATACTTTAAAAAGTTCTGAATGTCATGTAAAGAAAAAACTAACCTGACAACTCATGGGAAACCCTGACCAGCTAAAAGTAATGAGTTTTTATACAAACACCCTGTACTGCCAACTTCACGGTTCACAGAAAAGGATAAATCACACTAGCTGTGTTTTCCATATCCAGTTCCACAGAAAAACCTCTGAAAAAAATTAAAGAGAGATGGAAAGTCCATACCTGATTACAGAAGAGCAGGTAGAAGAAAAAAGCTTCTTACCTCTGCCTGGGAAGCTCCATGAACAACACATACAATAAGCCCAGAAGAGTATTTCCGATAGCTTCAGGGGTATTTTCCCCTCCTGTTTGCTCTCTGAAATTTCGCTGTAAACTCTCCACGGGCAGCAAGTGCCCGACTTCCTCATTCCTGCTCGGCGCATGCGCGCTGCGGGCCCACGCCCAACAGCACCGAACCGTGCCCGCAGCACAGAGCCCCAACAAAGACATCCCCACCCAACAGCAGCACCTGCGAGTCTGTACCAACGCCTGCTCCCACCCGGCTTTCAAAGCGTCAGCTGCTTCAGCAGCTGTTTAACAAAGCTTAAAAAAAAAAGAAAAAGGGAGAAAAGCAAAGATAAAATCATGAATGCCATCGAAACCGTGACCCAAATCAAGTGAAGCTCAGCTAAATCAGATTCAAGATCTACTTTGTTTGTTCTTCAGTAATTTTTGTTTTGACTGCAAAACAAAACAAGAAATTTATGTAATTTCATGCAAAAGTCTCTTATTTGGTAGTCAGTGACGTACCTTAGGAAAATGAGGCCAGTTAAGGACAAGATGTTATTCCTTATTTGAAGCTTCCTGCCTTGTAATAACACAAGGAAAACAAGAAAACCAAACAATCAACATAACAACTCTACCACAGTACGTCCCCAACAGAGGCTCTAAAAGCAATTTACAATGATTTAAAGCTTCACAACATCCTGTGAGGCAAGAGCTCATGTCTTACTACAGAACCAAAAACTGTTGAATAAAGTTAGTTATATCGTGTTTAATAGGAAAAACACGGAATGAAACCTGATATATAATTTTTGAAATGTGATACATAATTTTTTTGACTCCTATTCTCACCCAACATTCAGTCATTCGTCTTGCACCATTAGGGTCATGAACATTAAAAGACAGCACATGCATAGGTGAAGTTTAAATGTTCTCGCTCATGCCCCCAAAACATAAAACTTGCACATGAATAAAACTGTAAATTTTCACAGAAGATATACATGATCAGCTTCATAATTTCTGGTTGATATTATAGATCACTTACAGCTTATTTAAAAGAAAGGGGAAGTGACCAATTCTTAATAGCAGATGGCTTCATGATCTATCACCTAGAAAATTTTTTCTACCAATAGATGATTAAGTCTAGGGAGTTAAAGCAGACAACAGCTCAACAACACGTTCTTTTCATTTCAAATTAAGAGTTACAGTTATTTTTGTTGACAAATGCAACAATTACACAATGATTAAACCAGTACTAAAGAAAAAATCAAGGAAAAACCAAACAGATTAACAGAAGAAAGGTAGAAGGCACTTCAAAAATCCACAGTAGCTTTCAGGACAGGGACTTGTGCTCAACTGGTAAAATCCTCAAGAGCCCTCAATCCTGCTGTCAAGGAAGCAAGCAAATAATTTGCTTTTCCCAGAACAGACACATGTTTGAAAGAAGCCATGGCAAAGACAAAGAGGACAAGTTGTAGAAGTCTTCAGATTTAAGAGTACAGACAGATATTACCTCAGCATCAGCTAGAGAAGTCACTGCTCGTCCTTTCTCATTCCATTCTAAGACATTCCAGCTGAGCTGGTTGCATAGTTGTCCCAGACGAAGTTTTAAACATAGATCTTTATTAATACACACAGGTAGGCAGAAATGTGGGTGGACAGCAATTACACAACCAATACCTCATTTTAACTAAAACAAGGCAACAAATCAGCCACACAAACACCTTGTTTAAAATAAAACTCCAAGTAGTAGAGTTCAGGAAGAGAAAGCAATTGAAGTGGGTCATGGTCTGGATCACCAAGACCAGTATCATGCTTTGCCATGCAAGAATAATCTACAGTTACCTGACAACTACTACTACAGGCAACTGGTAGATGAAAAGTAAGCTAAGGAGAGAGGAAGATCTTCTTGTCATTGCAATGCCTTTATGCTTCCTTAGACATCAATCATTGAGAAGACCCAGCACAATTCAATGAAAGAGAAAGCATTAAAAAAACCCCTATCTAATAAAATATAAAGTGTTGCTTGCCACCCACTCTCCCGAAACAGCTTTTCTCCCCACTTAATTCAGCAGCTCTAATTCTGCTTTGAAGTCAGTGACACTACAGTTACAATAACAGCACAATTGCAATGTGAAACAGTGAGACAGAGAAGGGCAGACTTACAGTCTGGCTGGAGACACTGCTCAAAAACTGTCCAAAAAAGCCTTCTAACCTATAATACAACTTTTAAAAACTATTCCCCAGCCCCTGCTCCCCAGCAAATTTATGTAAAAATAATACTCTCTCCAAAAAGAAAAAATAATCCAGAAATTGTTCCTTTTTTTGTTGTGTACTGTGAAAACGTTACTGAAAATTTTTATTTGATAAACTTACAAGGCAAGAATCAAGCAATAGTCTGAACTTCCTCCCCTCTTCCTTCCCCTTATGTCCACGTGTTGGCATTACACTTGACATGCTCCTATTTGTTTTCAAACTGACTGGCAGATTTGAAAATACCAAACTTCCTTTGCCAAAATTCCAGATGTAATATTAAGGAAACGCTGAAATATATTGTATGAGCAGTGTTAAGTGAATATAAATGCTACTGCCCAGCATAGGCAAGAAGAAGCTTCTATTTCATAGAGCTATTGAAAAATGGAAATATAAAATTCCATTTTACAGAGAACTCCACAGGTATTCAGAAAATGCTTTCAGTGGCTACTTAAAAACTTAAGTCTCACGACTTCTTTTTACTGTTTTCTTTATTGTCGCTTTTCATTTCTCTGATTTGGAGGTGGCTTGTCTTGTATCTTAGTAGATGTTGCCCTCATTTTAAAAATAGATATCAAATAGTTTCATGTTGATAACCTATAATAACTGCTGTTTACTTAACATTACTCTCTAATAAAGCTTCAGTTATTCTATTTACCTTCAAAGCTATTTATTTTGGAAGACTGCACTTAAACATCAAAAGGATCTTTTAATAAAAGCAGAAAATCAAGAGTAGTGAAAACTAATGATTTTTTGAACAAAACATCCAATGTAGTTGCTTGCCTACCTGTTAAATGCATGAGTTCATTTTAAACATCATATAATCACAAGGTTTATCTTGTTCTATGCTACATAGAAAACCACCTCTAGACTACTGCAATGTTATTTCAAAAGGTACTGGAGCACCCAGTTTTTGTGTCACGTATATTTTACCATAGCAGAAGTTCCCAATGACAAAGACCATTTTTTTCACCCTCTGAGCCTTATTATAATTCTATGTGTTGCACCGTTCTCTCAAAGATTTTGACACAGAATTACTAAACTATATTGGCTTCAAGAAAACAGCTCCTCTACTTCAGGCACCTGTTCAGTCAAGCATGGATATGATTTCTGCATTATGATGAAACTGTATGGCACCATCAGCTCCAGAGAAAACATGTACATTTACAAACAACATGCACAACAAAACGCTGTTGTGCTCACCACAACACTGCAGTTTTACCAAACAGTTGAGGCAGGCAGCCTGAGGAGTTGCTAAGAGAAGATAATCTAGGTTTTCCTCATTTTTCTCCCTGATCAGTCACATCTAGCTGCTAAGAGAACTGTTAAACATTAATTAAACAATTGCCTTCGTGGCCAAGAAGGCCAAGCGTACTCTGGGATGCATTAGGAAGAGCACTGCCAACTATTCCAGGGCTGATCCTACCCCTCTGCTCAGCCCTACTGAGGCACATCAGGAATGCTGTGTCCAGGGCTGGGCTCCAGGGAGCCCCTGGAGCAGGTCCAGCAGAGGCTGCGGAGATGAGGAAGGGCCTGGAGGATCTCTCTCACGAGGAAAGGCTGAGGGAGCTGGGGCTGTTCAGCCTCGAGAGGAGACCCAGCTGAGAGGGGACCTCATCCCTGTCTGTCCCTGTCTGCAGGGAGGGCTCAGAGCAAGGACCAGGCTCTGCTCCCTGGGGCCCGGCAATGAGACAAGAGGCCACAGGCAGGAACTGATGCCCAGGAAGTTCCACCTGAACATGAGGAAGAATTTCTTTCCTGTGCAGTGAGCAAGCACTGGAACAGAGACCAGAGAGGGTGTGGAGTCTCTCTCACTGGGGATATTCCAGACCCATCTGGACACAATCCTGTGCCGTGTGCTCTGGTAGGACCCTGCTTGAGCAGGGAGGTGGGACCTGATGACCCACAGTGGTCCATTCCAACCTGACCCACTGTGATTCTCTGAAAACACCCAAGCTGTAAACAAAGAGCAAATCACAGCCACTACCTACAAGCGTGATACTTCAGATGAGATTTAGCACAGAAGCAACAGAATTTCATCTCTCCAAACACAGCAGACAGTGACCTGCACTGCTTACCATAAACTAGTATGTGTTAACCACCTTCGCCTTGTGAGGACCTGAGCATCCAGACTCATATTTGTATTCTCCAAGCAATGAAGACAGATACTGAAATGTTACCTATTTGGCATTTCCAGTGTATTTTCAAGCATGGCTTAGAGTGGGTCTAAAGTCTAAACTACTTCTCAGAAAGTACTCTCTGCCAAGCCTATCCAAACCAAATTCCTTTCCTTCCCCCATTCGCTTTTAACAGGCTCCAAGAGATGTTCCAGATCTGTTAAATGGTTAAGGAGTCCTGGAAACAAGGGAAAGAACAGGGAAAGCACAGAAGGAACTCCAAGGCAGCTTCTTTTAGCATCAATACACACTTGTCACGTTTTCAGGTACAATTTCATAAGCAGCTTATTTGGGCACAACCAGGGCAACACAGATTTTCATGTATTTTTTCATTAATGGAAACCATTTTGAAAGTATTAGCTCAATTTTTAACTAGCTACCTAAATGCTATTCAGCAATCCTAACAATAAGGATGACTACACTAACAGGTTGGAATGATGAGAGTAGGTGAAATGGAATAAGGAACACGAACAATAACAATTTGTGGAATTGTTACTTTATACTAAATCCACCCCAGCATTATCTGCGTTTCAAAAACAACACTTCACAGCTAGATTTAAGCAATGTTTAATGGTGCAAGTTATGAAAATACAGTCAAAGCCATCCTTTCACTGCATGGAGGTTAGAGCACGGAGCGAAGTGCTGTCCAGAGGAGATGAAAGAATGCTCTAGCAGTGCACAACTTACATCACCTTACCACTCCTAGAACATTGCAGCAAGTAAGGAAGTAATTGCAAATGCGACAATAGCTTACAGGGCCCAAACAAAAACAGATATACTTCTTTGCTGAGTCCTGTAGTAGCTTCACTCACAATAATAGGAATATTAAGATAAAGAATGTTTCACAGATGACTTCTGCTTGTTTCCATGACACAGGCTGCAACTGTGTTTTAATAACACAACCTTGTCTACACTACAGCTCTAGAGTCATCCAAGTTTAAGAGGCAGCTTGTTGCAGAAATGGCACTGAGCCTGGAGAATTTCAGCTCTTGTTAACGGTTGCATAAATAAAAAATTAGCTAGCCAACACACTATACAAGATTTTCTCCACACCTCTAATAGATTCATTGTAAAAATCCAAACACTATTCAGCACTGACAAACTTGCTCAAGACTTTTAAGCAGCGTTAAATTACCATTCACACAGGGCTTAAAGACTTTAAGTATCAGTAGGAGAGGTCACACAACTGTTGCCGAAAAGCAGGTTAATTCAGGTACGTCTGACTCAGAATGTAATTGAGCCTCACTTGCTTAAATGATACTGGCAGCCGGTGATTCAATTTGTAGCACTGCTAAAAAAAGCAGTTCCAGAGGCCAGATATAGCCCAGGGCAAGGTACTCCTTTTGAATGAGACTTTTCATGAAACCTTCAATTACATGAACAAAATCCCACCCTTAAATATTTTGCAGCCCTGGTATCAGTCTCACCTGCCAGATTTATAAAAATAGCATCTTTTCTTTACAGCTTGACAACATCATTAAAAACAGTACCCATGGTTTTAGTGAATGGAAACAAAGGCTCAAGTCTCAGGGTTTCCATTAAATGCCTGCTCTTAAACCAATAACAAACTTTTTGAGCTTAACCACAAAAATGAAAGCTGTTGCTTTACTTTTTCTTTTTTAACTAGAGCAAACAACATAGGATAGTCATGTCTAAGAGAAAAAAATCCAACCCCTCCCAACATCTCACTGATCCTCCTATCAGTAATGGATAAGAGGTATATTAATTTTTGGCAGGAGCCTGAATTCAACTGGGAAAAAATATCCTACATCCTCTTAAAAAGAGGTTTTGAATTATAACCCTAGTTATAGAAGTTTAAAGTTACATAACTTGAAAATCATCCAATCAAGAAGGCAAAATGCAATAATCCTGGGAGTAATTATTAAAAATCCAGTGCCAACTTGATGAATTTTGATGCTTGTGACTTGTAAAAACAGTTCTCCTCCAAACACGGAATTCTGTCTTTTAAAAGGCAGTCCTCTTACTTACTGCTTACTTTGCATGAAACTCATTCTAAATGGAGTAGTCCATGAAGAACAATTTTTCTCATTCCCAGCCTTCAAAGATATATTACAACTATATTATTGCAGTATCCGCAACTGGAAAGACAAAATAAAAAATAGATAGAACACAATCTCAGAGACTGCTGCCAAAACTGTGTTACAAAAAAGTACGTAGATCTCCACAGAATGCTGAACCAGCCTACCTTTTGAAAAGCAAAGGGTAATGTGTGCTAATGAACCTTCTTCCTTCTTTCTGAGTCTTAAAATAGAACTTAGCTGCCCATCTCACCACTACTGCTGCAGACCAAGCCAGGACAAACAGCAAGCCATCCTTGAACAGCCAATATTTGCATGACTTGATAATTTAAATTTCCTCTGACTAGTGTTGTACAGGTCTCTGGTTAAACAGCAAGTAGTAAAATATATAATAAGGTACAGGAATGGAAAACTAGGCATTGAAACTCTCTTACCACCCACGCAGTTAATATTCCTTCACACATTCCTGCATTCAGCCCCTTGCTCCTTTTGGAATAAAAGCAATGACAGTAAGCTAAAACCTAACAACAAACAATTCAAAAAAGAAAATTCTCAAAATGGGTAAGCCAAAGGCAGCTGTAAATAGCACTAGTGAAGCCCTCATAACTGCACTGGGAATTATGCAGCATGCAAAACCTAACAAGAACAAAGTATTCAAATGTATTTATTAGCATACTCAAGTCACTGGATTTCCATGGGCTTACTATCAATTTCCATTCTGTAATGACAACTCACACAGCAGCTTGTCACATCAACATCACTGACTATTCCCACTTCTCAAAAGCTACACCAAGGTCTGAAATTACACAAATGAGTTATCAGATGTGCTTGAAGGAAAGGATTGCTGTCACTCACTTCCCCTTCCTGAAGGCTCCCAATTACTGTCACATGAGCTGGTAAATGAACAAGGGGTTTTTTCCCCACCCTCCTCTCCTGGGGAAGGACAAGTCACATTTTTATTTATCAGCTGAATACCTGCATTACTCATAGGAAGACACTGTAGAATGTTGGGGGTGTTTTTCCCCTCGAGATTTTAGCTAAAATATTCCTCTTGACTGTTTTAATATCGAGTGAGCAATCCTGACTCCACACCCCTTTCTTGTCCTGTAGTGCCTAATGCCATAACGACATCATCACATCCTCAAATGTCGATACCCAAGATTTCTGTGGAAGCCTTTCTTACTGCTATGTCCTGAAATCACCTACATCACGCCCAAGCTTCAGCTTGACAGAGCTCAAGTTGTTCTGTTCTAAACTGGTCTAGCGAAGCTGAAAACTTACATAAAAGTGGCTGTGAGCACACAATTTTCCTCAAAAACACACCCACAGACATCCCCACCCGGCCCTTGTGTGCTATTTTGTTAGAAGCATTTGACAGAGAAGTTCCACTGAGAAAGGAATGACCAGAAAAGCTTACTACAGATCTCTGCTTGCTGAAGTCATGTAAATCCTCAGATTTACAGAAAATCAGGTGGAAAATATGACATTCCTATGAACTGCAGTACAGACATTGACACTTAGGTTATTCTGCCTTGACTGATGAATTTCCAATACTCCTGGTAAAGGAATAAATTTAAAAAAAAAAAGAAAAAAGAAAAAAAGAAGCCTGAAAGCTACTTGCCAGTGTTGATATAATCTTATTGTCCTATTTTTATTTTTTCCTTTTTGCAAATGCTATAGAAATGAGACACAACATCATGCATTAAGGGCAGATTAAAAATTTGCTAAGTTTGCCCCCACTAAGATTATATTCTGTAAAAATCACAGTGCTCAGAGAGAAAATAAGTCTTAACTCTAGTAATAATTACAGAAAAGAGATAAATTTAGTACAAGTATAACTTAAGGAATTTATTTTGATTTGCAACCAGCTGGGCTGTGCCTTTTTGCTTTCTGGTTAAGGTGTTTAGGAGAGCTTTGTCCACGATCTGTCACTCTGTTATTTTAATAAAAATAACAAGTATCTTGCACTCCAACAGACCCTTTATGCCTACAGGCAGGTCACTAGTAAAACACTGAGCAGCATCACTTGGAGAGAAAGTTGAAAAGCGCAGTTCCCCAAGCATTCTGGCACAAGCTAGAACTAGGTTATCCCACATACCTCCACTCACATACTGTTATCAATAGGCAACCTCTTATAAAAAGACAGAGATGGCATGATTTAAAGGGTTTACAGCCAACCCTCACTTTGTGCACCTTTTCTGCACTTTTGTGCACTGAAGTTATTCACATCCCTGAAGATTCTTAACACAAATACATCTTTAAAATGGAATGGATGGTTCAGGAGACAAAAACAGAGGGAATCATGAAGTAAGACATCTTCAAGCCAAGAAAAGGCTTTGTATAAACTACAATATAGTGGATAAGCAGAATTAAAAGGCAGCAGAGAAGAGGTATCTTCAGCTGGCATGATTTAATACAGCACACAAATACAAGAGACTAACAATGCACACACGGGTTAGCAAGTCCAGAAGACAATCCTGCTGGCTCACATCTCTTCAAGAGAATGAATCCAATAACAGACGGCAACAAACCAGTAACATATTAAATAGCCTGGTCTACTCCAAGCAACCAAAGTTTAAGTAGTTCTCACTTTGCTGAATAACATTTTCTTTCCACTGTTATGATTCACTTCCAAAGAAGTTACAGAGTCCAGGTTTCTATCCATAAGGTCTGGTTGAAACAACCAAGACTGAAATTCAACTTGACAATAGGTTTCTGCAGCACTATTAAGGCCTCCTTTTAAATTAATTCTACAGGAGGCCTTTTCACACAATTAAATGGGAGAATGACTCATAAAACAGGAAGGACAGCCTGAGTCAATGCCTCTGGTTTAACTAACCCAGTCCATTTCATCAGGCCAGTTTAGCCTAACTTATTTTTATCTTTCTTAATTTCTCCTTTCAAATTTACAACAACAAAGTGGTCACAAGGGAGCGTGCCATTAACAACGCTCCCTAACTTCTCACCACTTCCAGAGGAATCGGTGACACTTTGATAGTCCCCAGTAAAGTCCAAGAACAAAGAGTACCACAGGTCGGCTCCATTATCCAAGCAACCCATCCTGCAACTCTGAACTGTAAGCAATGAAACTAAGAGGCAATACACCATCTCTGTTACCTGCATTAGCCAGCTGAATTGAGTAGTGGCTCAGACTAAAACAAAAATAATTAAACAAACAAACAAACAAAAAAACCAAATAGAAGAAAAATAGGGAATACCACAAAATGAAAGATCATTAAAGAGAACAGGAGAGGTGAAGATAACCATGGACCCAGGAAAAAAAAACCTATAAGAAAACAGTCTTTTAGCAAGTAAAGAGATAAAGGCTCCTTAGAGAAAAGCTATTTCAAGTCTTGAAAGGCACATTGGAGGGTGGTATTTCCTTTGTAATTGCTTTAATAATTTGTGAGGCTTTGCCTTGTTCTCATCTATTTTTGAACCAAAATCCACATCCCCTCTACAAAGCAAGCAAGACCAAGAATTACTGTCCTTCAGAGCTGCTAAATAAGAGCTAGTCATTTTCCAGCTTCCAAAAATTTCTGGATTTTGTCTACGCACACAGTAATTAATAACAATGCAGGTGACCAATGACAATTTCTGCATTACGATAAACAGCTATTTATCAAGATCTTTCAAATGTGATTATTCAGTTCTGTTTACATTAGGGGGCTTTGGTAACTTAGTATGAAGCCCCTCAGACACATCTAAAACCAACTGCCCAGATGTTATGTAAAACAAGCAATTGCTCTAGAAGAGCTCAAGAAATATATATGCAACATCATACAGAACTGTGAAGATTTTTCATTTGTAGAGGGTGGAGGCTGAGACTTGCTTCACAATTCCTGCACTTTCTTCCATACATACATTGTAAAGCAGAACAGCATGTTGCTGTTTCCTATCTCCTCAAACCACTTCAATCTGTGGCACAAAACCCAGGCTTGATTTTTCTACAGTGAAATAGGAATTTTAAATTGTGACACACCACAAACAGATGATTGCTTCACTGGACTCATGAGCAGATTTTTCAAGATTCAATTAGCACAATATTCACTTATAAAGGCAGGGGAACTTTTTCTAATAAGCCTCCCAGAGAACAGCTAATACCCAGAAATGTGAGATTTAATTATCATTAGGCCTGCATAACTGCCAGAATCATTAATGGCCATAAAACAATGTTTATGCAACATGTCACAATTCAGGAATGCCACATAAGCTAATCAAACTCACTTTCCAGTCTTACTTTTCAATTTAGTTTCCACTAATTTCAAAGTCTCTCCTTCAGTTCTTGCACCTTAGTACAGAATTGAAAAAAAAGCCCCACAGGACAAAACACTTTAGTCTTTCCATACTGTGACTGCCAGATTCATCAGATACAAACACTGGATAATGAAGTCCTAACACTTCCATTTGTTTGTACAGTTCTAACAGCAAATAGCACCTGAAGGACTTCCATTCTAAAGTGGTAACAAAAGGAATGGAGGTGGAGAGAGAACAAGCTGAAAAAATATGACTTACAAGAGAAGTAAGTCAACAGTAAGAGTTTTATTTCATTCACTTTTGAAGGGCATTTATATTACACAGTCACTGTAGCAAGACACGGAGAAGTTACTCATTCAAATACAATGGCTAAAAAAAAAGAGTGCTAAGGCAGTATGAATAATATTTACTCTAAAAACAAAGCACAGAGAAAGTTAAGTGCAACCGAACACTGGGAGTGTTCCACAGAACTTGGTTTATTAACAAGCAGGTAATTAAGACCATCCTCTTTGGCATGAATTTAAATTCATTCGCTTTGTAGTACTTTCCCTGTACCTCACTCCTTTCGCCCTAAAGACAGCGCCTAATTTTGAGTTGGGTACCAACACTGGGTGCCACAATTTATCAAAAATATTTAGCTGCAAGTCCCTGAAGACCTCCAACATATAGCAAAGAGATGAGATTCCTGCTATTGTAGTAGAAGTCTCCTTTGAAAAAAGTAAGTAAGTAAAAAGCTGTAGCTGAAAACCCTTCCAACTTGCTCACCATTTGCACTGAAGGAGGAAGTGCTGAGAAGACCCTTAGATCCAGGCTACAAGACTCCTGCTCCATCAGCTGATCAACCAGCATTTTGTTTACAACAGGTTTAAAAACAACCATACCTCAACCTTCAAAGCTTATCCTGACAGGATCTGATAAACACAAAAGGATCCTGAAAAATAATTACATTTGAAATGTCCAGATTTTAATTTAACAGCCTGCTTTTAAAGAGTAGTTAATTAGATAATTTTACGAACACCTATTAAACTGGGAATAGTAAAGAGATGAGACCAACCAGACTTTCCACGTTAAAACAAAAAACAAACTAAAAGAAATCAGGAACCACCTGCAAGATCTAGATTTTCCCAGCCTAGCACATTTCAGCCACTTCAGCTACACCACAGGCTTTGTTTCTTCAGTTGCCTTGTAGCTGAAGCAGTCCTGTCTCAGATCAATACAACATGCACCCCACAAACACCAGAAATTCAGCAACTGAAAGCTAATATTTAAAAAAGCAGTTTTGCAAGCAATCAGTAGTGAGAGGGGTCTATTCAGTGCAAAGCAAGAACAACATGTCCTTATGGTGGTTTTAGTGACCATGGCTGGAAGGCACAACTGTCAATAAACCCTCCAGCTTCTGCAATGCTGAACTCCAGACTCACTACAGTATTCCCTGAAACAAACACTCTCTTTTGTGTTCTTTGTATCAAATTACATGGCAACTCTGTCACAATCTATGTGAAGCAAGTGAAAAATCTGTTCCTCCAGCAACACTTCCTCTACTTTTCAGTTTAACTGCATATCTCCCATTTCTTAGGTAGCAGAAGAGGGAAAAAAGCCTCCTTTTGTCTGTCAAAACAATCCTCTTCCCTTGTCTCGCCTCTCCTCCTCAGGACCATCTCTCATATGAAGATTTTTGTCCATCTTCCTAAGAAAAGTCTTCATTTCAACAGGGTAGCTTACATTGTGGGCCTCTACCCATTTCGTGCAATCAAGTGATAAAGAGATTTTATTCTCCATGTGGTTTTTAGGCTTTCTTCAACCTTTACTGTACTGGCAATGAAGAAAATGAAACTGATGCACAAGATAATTATCAAAAGATGCACTTCTTTAGAAAAACAAGTGGTCACACTCAGTGATGGGAACTGCACCTAATTTGGGGTGCACTGTGGAATCTCTGCACAGAAAGGAAAGTAACATAACGTAAGTAAACATTTGTGGTTTTCTTTCTCAGTTATCAGAGTCCCCAGACTTCAGACTGCATTACTGTAACAGAGCCTACATGGAATCTTGAAGGTCATACTGAAATTTCAGCTAGTGCAGCATGTTTATATAATAATCTTTCACGATAGGAGCATGTTACATCTTTATTCCTGTAGGATAATGGTTTCACATTCATTACCTAGGGTAATGACATAAATTTCAAAATACAAATTCCTCTATGGCTTATCTCTCATGCACACTGAGTCAGATTTGTTTTTCTGGCCCAACAGCCAATGTTACTTGGGATGCTCAGCAAACAACCACCTGATTTACTGGGTGTGGGAAAAGCCACCACAAAACCACACAGACTTTCATCTTCAAAATTATTCAGTGAATCCACAGGGGAAAAAGAATTCTAAACGATGAAAAAGCTTTGCAAAAAATTACTAAGTTTTATAAAGGTCTGCTTAAAAGAAACCTTATATCTTTTATACCTTATAGAGGCTTCTGCATCACTATTCTGAGATGCTTGGGAAGTCTGGGAACCTACATGCAGGTGAGTTCTTTCCTCCTAGATCAGCTTTATACTTCATTCCACTGGAAAGCTATGACTTCACAAGTTCTTTCAAATGGATGAAACTTTCTTTCCCGAGTATCGGGCATGTAAATTATAATTCTTGGTATGAAATAAAAAAATGAAAAAGGTAATTATCCTTCCTATCATTACATATTACAGACTGGGAAAGGTCAATTTCCTAAGTATGATGGAGACCTAATTAAACGGGATGTCAGTCTTTGCCATCACTATCCAAGGTAGCAACCATCAGTGTCCCCCTAGACTTCTGAACCACATACAAAGAAATTAAAGTATTATTTTAACATAC
Organism: Origma solitaria; assembly: GCA_013397895.1. Taxonomy (NCBI): domain Eukaryota; kingdom Metazoa; phylum Chordata; class Aves; order Passeriformes; family Acanthizidae; genus Origma; species Origma solitaria. The sequence continues at coordinate 55,246 of VZRL01003444.1, read as the reverse complement.
ACACTCACTAAATCTCAACTTCTGTGATGCTTAATTCAACAAGATTGATAATGGCTTCCACCCAGATTGCTGGTGAATCATTGGCAACGCATCAGAAGTTTCCAAAAGCAATCCTGCTCATTTCTCTTCATCTGCTTTAGCATGAGCATTTTTATATAACAATACACATCTCAAGATGCCCCTAAATTAAACTCTGCCATATTAATGTCTGCAATTTCCGGATTCATACATTCATCTGCTCACTGGAACATTCATTTTTTAAATTATCAGCATACAATTATCCCAATGGAAATCATCCCAACCATCACAATCAGAAATGTCTAAAATATTTCACTCTAAACTCAGCTAGTTTGGATACAAAGCTGACAAAAAACTCCCACAAAACCAAACAACAAATCACCAGAAACCACACAAGTTACTTCCCACTCATCTCAATGAAGGTTCCTGCTGCTCATAAGTGATTGACAAACTCAAGTCTCTGGTTGTCAAAACAAACTGCTCTGATGGTACCTGCCTTTCTAAATTTCTAAGCAGCCTGTCAGGCTGTCTGCTTTGACAGACCCTTTTCTAGGACAGGAAGTCAAAGCCATAAGCTATCACGGGTAAAAGAAAAGATGCCTGATAACATCTGCTTCTATTTATGTTAGTGGGAACCATAATTTCATATCAGCATTGTGTATTAGTGCACCGAAGAAAGCCATGGTGCTCCTGGTGAAGCTTAAAAACTGGCAATAATGTACACACTGCTCCTGAACACAGATTATTTTTACAGCTATGAAGTCCCATATTAGCTTCACTGACTTCAAACACAGCAATACAGACATTCATAGCTGATACTATTTACAACCTCCACATCCTCATATGCCTAAAAGAGGTAAGAAAAGGCAAGTTTAGGAACACATTAACTTCTGCCTCATAATACTCCTGTGTTATCTAACAATTCTATGGCCATATAATGTGAATAGAGTATAAATGCTGAATTTTACAGCTGCATTGCTCTTCCAGCAGTCATTAAATGACAGCATTGCTAAACCAGTTACAATGATTAAAGCAGCTCAGCCACAATCCAGGTTACTTTGAACCTTTTAATTAGTTTTGCAAATTTTTAATTCTTTTCCCCCACTTCAGCCATTTTCAATACAGCAAAAACACACAGAAAACCACAGCTTCCGCTGGAGGACCAAATGATTTGTCACCCGTACTTGACTGAAATTAATAAAAATAAGAGAGACACTCTGAAGAAAAAAGCACGTGGAGGAAAACAAAACATTCCCAGTTCCTAGGGGGAAAAAAACTGCATCAGTTCCCCGCTTTAAAACAGGACAGGCCTCACAATGGCTTTTGAGGACAAAACCTGACACCAGGACATTCGCAACCACCAAAGCACATCAAAACCCAGCTATACCAACACCGCACCCCCAGCATGAAGCCCTACCCACTCTGTGGGTGTAATCCAACAGCCAAAACAATGCCAGGGTGGAAAAACTAGTGCAAGTCAGGGAGATCCTGTGCGGTTTCACCATGGTTTGTCCCCACGCAAAGGGACCCGGGGCCACCTCGCTCTTCCCTCAGGCACGACAGACAAAAGAGCCACAACCAAGGGCGGAGGGATGTCCCGGAGGCGGGTAGGGCTCTGTCATTATTTTCGCCCCATCTCTGTTGTTCAACACGACACAGGAATGAGCTTCCTCACGCAGAGGCAAGCAGAGGCCCTGGAAAAAACAACAGCAGGCGGAGGGGCACACAAAAGCCGCCTGTCCCTCGGCCGCCGCAGCCTGAGGCGATGCCGCCTCTCCCCACCCCCAGCCGGACCCAGCCCCTCTCAGCCTCCCCCGCACCGGGCACGGCGACCCGTGGTCCCTCCCCGCCTGCCCGGGCCCTTCGGAAATCGAGCCCGGCAGGAGCCTGAGGCCTGGCGAGGCACAGTCACAGAATCGACAGAAGTGGAAAGCACCTCTGGAGATCATCTCGTCCAAGCGCCCGCCCCTCCGTCTCCTTCCTCGGCAAGGCGGGCAGAGCTCTCCCGCCCCATTGTTCCCCGCACCCCGCGGCGGAGGCAGCGCACTCACCACGCGGGCCGGGCTTCCTGCAGCGCCCACCGGCCCCCTCAGCTCCGGCACACCGGGGCTCCCGCAGCGCCCTGCTGCTGCTCCTCCAGCAGTACCCGCGGGCCCCGGGGCAGCGCCGCCATCGCCCGCCGCCGCCCCGCTGCCGCTCCAGCAGCGGCCATTTTGTGTGTCGACTGCTCTCTCCGCCTCCCTCCTTCCCTCCCTCCTTCCCCGGCACCGCCCGCCCCTTCCTGCGCCCGCCTTCCTCTGCAGCCGGGGCGGGGCTGGCCGGGATGGGGAGAAACAGCCGAGTCACGGGCCGGAGCGCCGTGAGGGCAGGGCCGGGCCGGGCAGGGCTGGGGTCGGACCTATCGCCGGCTCTGGGGAGAGTGCGTTGTGTTCCGTCAGGGACGGTCTGCACTCGCTGCTGCCTTCCCCCTTGCAGGTGGGGTTTATTCCCCCCTCTCACCTCTTCTTGTCATAGTTAGCGGGCTCAGGGGTGGAGGTCAAGGCTTTTACACACGGAGTGGCTCCTGGGGACCGCTCTGTTTTTTGGGAGCCTCCTGAGGGTCCCCACCCGCCATTTTCTCTCCCTCAGGAGCTTCTGTTGGCGAGCCCTGCGGTTGCCTCATGCCATTACACCTTATTGCTTCGAGCCGGGTCCTTTTCTTACTTAAAGGAAAAATAACACAAGTTAGGTTCCCGCTTAGGTGGCCGTGCAGGGCAAAGCTTTTGGGTTTTTGCCCACCAGTCCCAAGGGAAGGCGTAGAGCTGGGCTTGCTGCTGGAGAAGGCGCCCGGTAGCATTGTATGCTGCAGGACACGCTTAAATCATCCTCAGCTTTAACCAACACCACAGGTAAGATGTTTGGGGACCCACCAAGCTTTCCTGTGTCACAGTCAGAGCTAGTTGGGATACTGACGAAATTTAAAAACTAAATTGTAGAATGTCTTGCAGTCATTTGACTTGCAGCATTTACTGAGCACGTACTGACTGATAGTTTTAAATTGTTACAAGAGCTAATTTTTTAGCATCAGGATATTTCGACCTGATGCCCGTTTATGAGAACATTAATATGGTGTAAAATACTAAGGAATTTATCCAGATTTAAATTAAAGATCAAAAAAGGCATTCAGCGCTCCCATTTTATTGCCCATATATTTTATCATGTCTGTGCCCTGCTAGAGGCTCTGTGGGATCAGTCCTGGTGTTATGCCATTTTGCAAGATGCTGTGCAGGGAATCACTGCATTTCTACTTTTCTTTCATAACACTGTGAGGAGCACACAGTGTATTGTCAGTCCAACATCTGAAGTGAAGCATTGCATGTCCTGGAAAAACAATTTAAACAGGACATGGTCAAGTCAGAAGTAGCCAGGCCCAGAGCCAGGGACTCGAAAGAGTAGCCTGCAAAAGGAAGCTGGGCTGTGACATGCAGACAGAAGATGGAAATTCTTACACATGAGGAAAAACTACATTGGGCAAGGTTACTCTTCACCTCCTATTTCTGACTCTTGTACTGACACTAGACAGATTTTCATTAACTTTACAAGAAATGTGGTGGTAGTAACTAAAAGTGTTATTTCTATCTGCTTTATGAAAGAAATAATCTCTATTATTTAGGCTTTTCCACCAAAACAACCTTAATACTTTTCAAGGATCAGTGTTAAAATAATATTAAGAAAAGCTATTAATTTCTGAAAACAGAGTTTTCTAGCCACAGTCACAGCCGTTTGAGATCTTATGAACACAGAAGATTAAGATATTTACAAAGACCATCTTTGACTTAACAAGAGCCTTAGTATGAGTCAGAAGACAAGTGTGCATTGGAAATGTCCAAGGCCAGATTGAACAGGGCTTGGAGCAACCTGGTCTAGTGGAAGGTGTCCCTGCCCATGGCAGGGTTTGGAACAAGATGAGTTTTAAGGTCCTTCCAACCCAAAGCAGTCTGAGATTCTGTACCACAGAAACGTTTCAATCAGCAATTGTTGTCTTTTGCAGACTCCTCTCTTGAATGTTACAGTAGAAATGTGAACCTTGTTGGAGTTGTGAGTGTCCTATCAGAGCAGAAAATGGCATTAGGAGCTAAAATGGTAAGTGCTCTTTGCAACCTTGGATTAAAGTCACAGAAGCTAGAAATGGTCAGGGCCTGAGGATATCCTGTTACTTCCTAGCTTCTAGCGAGTGATTGTATGGCATTCTGGTGTTCTGTTCCGTCTGGATTTTAGTACTCCGGTCTGGAGACTTCTACCACCTTCTCTTCTGGCTTCCGTATTGTGGAAAGGTTTTAGTTTTCATGTAGCTTATGTTTTCCCTCAACATGTAATTCCATTACCAGTATGAAAATGCTAACAACAATTTTCAGTATTACAACATAGGTTACCACAGTAATACATTGTTGAAATTTAAAGAAGTGGGATATGAAATGACCTATAGTTCTTATTAGGTAACACTGCACAGATGAGCACTTTAATTCTCAAACCCCACTTTAGACTTCCATCAGAGTCACACTTCTCTAATGTTTGTTCTTTATTCTGTTTTTTTAAAGTTCAGAAATTTGTAGATGTGCTTGTTCTCTCCTTGGGAACTGATCCTGCTAGATACCTAGACTATTTTTAGTGTCTGCTTTCCCCAGTTATGCAGTATTTCTTCCTGCATGACACACTGCTTTAGCATTTGAAACACAAAACAATATTTGTCTTTAGGATTACCGTTTTCTAATCTTATTTCAGCTTATCATTAAATCTGCTATAATTTACCTCCACTTCATGTTATTCTTTCTTTTCTGTTCTAAAAAACCATAGGAATTAGTTTTGATTCTACTGCGTATAGTCTCAATTTTCAATTCCTTTTTTTCTTTTTTTCCCCCCTTTTTCCAAAAGGGCATAATGTGTAGGCATGGTTCTAGGATTTGACATTTGTGGCCACCCTAATAATGTTCTTCAGATTATACATTAAAAATTACTCCCCATTTAACCTGTATGACTGAGAGAAATATGTAAAATACCAGTGTAACTGTCAAGTGGTATCCTCTCACCACTCAATTTTTATATTACTCTTTCCATATAAAAGTGATCTAGAACTGTGGTACCAGGACAGCTGTCTTTATAAAAAGAAATGTGTATTTTTAAAATGTCTTGGCAGTGTTTCAGTTTGCTATTTTAGTTATCAACATGACCTGTAAAGCTGATACTAATGGAAAAATTCTCATTCTGAAACCTGTGATATCAGAATGGAAGGCAAGAATTAAATACTTTTCCAGGTGGCTGCAAGCATGTCCTTGTTATCTCACACAGCAAAGATTCTTGCATGCAAACCACAGATAAAGAAGAAGATACTTAGCATCCATGTATGCTTGACCATCACATTAACAAAACCTGAATTCCTGGACTTTTATAATACAAAATTCCATTGAAAAAAGCAGAAGACTTTATCCATCCAACATAATCATTGCAAAAAAAAAATCCAAGGTTCATTTAAGAGCATGCTGAATGCCATCCAAGGCCATGGGATACAGATGCAACTATTAGAACTAGTTTTATATGCTTATTTTAAAATAATAAAACAATGATAGCAGAATAGAGCCTTACACTGTGGACATGCTCAGTATCTCCACAAGGTTTCAATTTCCCATGTACAAAAGAAGCCTAAAGGATCTAAAGGAGTGTGAAGTCCATATGTGTAAAATCAGTGTTCTTCCATGAATGACTCTCTCCTAAGCATTCAATTTGCACAAACAAATAATACTATGTAACCCACCAAACATCAGATCTGTTTAAAAACTTTCTGCAGTACTTTGATGCTGTTCATAATAAATTTGCAGTATATCAGTGCAGTTATTAATGTTTGTGTTTTCTGGTTACTTGGAGTGCAAAAGGTCTATATATATATACTCTCTCACTGCAGCTGCTGTGGAAGAAGAAGAAATTATAAGGAAGGTAAGAAGCTTTGCTTTGAAGATTTCACATTAGAGGTTTCACTTCCTTAACTGTCCCATCTCATCATCCTCCTTGTCTCATGGCCGATGTGGGATGCAGAATACTGGCTCAGGAGTACGTGCCCCAGATTCTCCTCCTTGCTGCCTTTTTGCTTACGTGTCATTGCCTGCTTTGCTTCAATCCCAGAGCTTCCAGTGTCATTCAGCACATCTCTCTATGATAAAAATTTTGAAGCAAGTAAAAGAATTGGCAGCATAACAAGTCTGTAGTTCCACTAGGTAGAGCAAGGCAGAGGCAGTGCCACACTTCATCCCTGTTACTGCAGTGCCCTCTGCCGAAGTAACCATCTGTTTGGCTTCTGAGTCCCCCTGGGCAGCAGCAGGAGCCTCTGCCAAGTGCTGTACGCTGCCACCTCTTTATCTTGCACTTCAGTTCCTTGGTGCATTTCCTGTTCTATTCTGTCTCAACAGAAAAGCAGAAGTGTAACCCTTTATTTCCTTTCCTTGCTCCAGTGGTACTTAGGTTGAAATTTGTTCTTTTCCTTCATAGCATTGCTGCATCACATTTTACAGCAGCCTCTTAGTGAGCTTAGGAAGTAACATGTGTGTTGAGATGATAAACAATTATGACAATTATATTTTATAAGAATTCCAGCGTGTGTGTGTGTATAAAGCTGAAAACCACCTAAATTAACAATGTTATTTTTGTTCCTTTCTGGCAAGTTTCCTCATGTACTATAAAACTGGGGAAAAACGAGAGACGGGCAAGGTGATACAGTCAGTACCTTTGTTTAGCTGCATGTAAACCCACAGCCTTACTCTCACTTTGCAGGGGAAGCTAAATTGTAAAGGTTAAGCAACTTCTCATGTTCACATAGCAAGCAGTGGCAAGATGAGGAATGGTCCGGTCTGTTCCAACCACTAGACTTTGTGCATCCTCCACACTCATTTAAGTTACAGTAATTACATTAAGACTAAACTGCCATATGAATAATTTTTCCAGTTGAATTTCCCAGGGAAAGCACTCTTACCACATATAGAAGGTAGGACTGTCTTATATCTCTGTAGTCACATCACATTTCTGCAGTAAAAGAAAATGTGCTGATGATTTCCTGGAGTTCTCCTTGCTTTGTATTACCCATACAGACTCCTTTTGGAGTATGGATATGGAGTTTGGTTTGAGAGCACCAGATATAAGCCTTCTCCCATGCATCTTCCAAGAAATAGGACTGTCAATTTCCACAGGAAAATCAAGGCCAAGCTTAGCTAATCCTAACACGAGTAAATTTGCATAAAGCAAATTTAGGTGTTTTTAGTGTGGATCTCAAGGAGCTGCTGCCAATTCAGACCTCAGTTCTTAGAGTTTTTATTAAAAGTATGTTGTTCAGGTAATTGGAGAGGGGCATGTTTTATACTCCATTCCTCAGTGGTTTTTCAAAAGAGACCTGTAAACAAAAATCAGTTTTATAATACAAACATATATATATGTATTTATATATATATGTATCTGCAGCGTATGCTTGATAAACAGTTCACAAAAGATTATTTTCAGTGAAAACCTATCAAATTTGTTTAGGTGGGCTATTATTTTTTGAAGATGATAGCTGTATGGTAGTTTCTGTTAGTCTTTTACCAGATTCTTGTCTTCTTTTCAGGCACACATGCAAACCCTACCTTTTTGATAAGAATTTCCTCCTCCAGTTTTAAATTTCTTTTCAGTACAGTATTCACAGTTTCCTTTCTCTCATTACTGTATTGGTAAAAAGCTGTTACACATCATTCCAGCAGTTCAATTTCAACAGGAAACACTGAAATGTCTGTATTGTAAATGTACAGTACAGTTTGTTCCTGTTGTGTATGTTCTTCTGGATTTGGTAAATTTTCATCAAGAATTACATCATTAATGCTAACATAAAGGGTTTTTTTTTAAAATTTGACATTTGAACTACTGATTTTATTTTTTAATATGCTTAAGAAGAAAGATTTTGTAAAAAGAAGTTGCTGTCTTTTTTTGTTAATAAAAGGCATTTTTCAAGCTTTCTTGAAGGCTTTTATAATCTGACATATCAAAATGATGTTGCCTACTCTTCTTTGATTCCAGCAAGTGAAGGAAGCAGCATTTACAGAGGAAGAAAAAGAAAAATCACTGAAGGGAATCAGTAGGTTGGATGAAAATTAATAACTAATATTGGAATTGACTCTTATTGCCAGGCAGAAAGAGATAGTGTTTGTGGTTTGTCAAGTGAACTATTTTTGATGTTATTCTTTTACACAAGCTACTGCTATAATTGCTAAAGAAAAAACAGTGAAAGGATCAGAACATCCTGTGAGCACAGATGGAGCTTACATTGTGCATACATTCTTGAGATATTAAATTCATTTATTTTTAGCAAGAGTGTCATCAGTTTCCCAGAGATGAATAGACATTTTTTATATGCTCATTGAGGCACATGGAAGGCCATGGTAGGGGCACAAGTCTTAGTTTGTTAACAAACCCCAACTATTTAGAAAAGCACACTTTCTGTTCTGTTAGGGAAATTTCTTGTTCTCATACAAAGGCCGCAGTATCTCCAGCACCAATGCTTTTGGTGTTCTGCTGGCTTTGCTAGGCAGACGTGTGCTGCCTGCATGAAAAATATGAGCCATAAAATAAGTTACTCATCTTCCTTCTGAAGTTCTCAGTCTTTACAACTTGAGTGTAGTTGGACTTCAGCAATTTGATATCAGAAGGTTGGTTGTGGCAGTTTATCACAGACTTTTCCAGGCAGCTGTTTTCTTACATTGTTTCCATTAACACAGTGTTCTGGGGAAAACAAAACAAAACAAAAAACAAAAACAAAACAAAACAAAAAAAACCCCAAAAAAACAAAAAAAAAAAAAAAGAGGAAAGAAAAGGAGTGTCTTGTATTTTCATACATAAACCCCGCCTTCTCCTTGGATGTCCTTCCACAGTAACCACATAAGCATGTATGCACTTATTTGCGTATTAAATTGACAAGATAAAACTCTTTCTACCCTACATAGATGAGTCAAACATGGAAAACCAGTTAAGGGCAAACAGAGTCATTCACTGATCTCTCAGCTGTAGCAGCTAAAACTCACAGGGTTGGGGAGGCTGAGGCTGAAACCAGCTGTACTGGGTTTGCCTGGCCTGGTTTTTGGTAGCAGTGGGGGCTACAGGGATGGCTTCTGTGAGAAGCTGCTGGAAGAACTTCCTCCATGTCCAGCAGAGCCAATCCCTGGTAGCTCCCAAGGTGGATGTGCTGCTGGCCGAGGCTGGGCCAATTAGAAATGGTGGTAATGGCTCTGTGACAGCAGATCTAAGAAGAAAGAAAAAAAGTTGTTGCACGCACAATTGTAATTGTGGCCAGAGAAAAGCAGGGTGAGAATATGTGAGAGGAACAGCTCTCCAGACATCAAGGGGCAGTGGAGGAGAGGCAGGAGGTGCTCCAGGAGCTGGAACTGAGATTTCTCTGCAGCCCAAGGAGGAGACCATGGTGAGGCAGCTGTGCCCCTGCGGGCCATGGAGGTCCATGGGTGATGCAGAGCTCCACCTGCAGCCCGTGAAGAGCGACTCGTGCTGCAGCAGTTACAGAGCTGTACTTGTGAGATGGATTCAGGTTGGAGAAGTTCATGGAGAACTGTCTCCGTGGGAGGGACCCCCAGTGCAGCAGGGGAACAACTCCTTTCCCTGAGCAGTGGCAGAAACCATGGGTTCTAAACAGATTATTAGGCTGATTTTGGTTGGGAGATCCTCATCAGTCTCTCTAGAATGAGTTTCTCCTGCTCTTTTTCAGAGCTCACCCTGTCTAGTATTTGTTTCCCAAGCTCTGTGTACTCCACTTCCCTTTGCCCAAGTGTCTCACAGGGAGAGCAGGGCTGCTGGTGGTGCTGGGATTAATGTGCACAGCATACATCATTTTTTTTGCCAGAGCACTCTAATCTCTTGAGCAACTCAAGGGAAGTGCAGTTGTAGCCTGCTACAAACATGGCTACAGCAGGTAAGTAAGCAGCTCTGGTGGTAAGTTCTGCACTGTTACACATACAGCAGTTATACAAGATATATATATGGAAAATTGATCTGACTTTCCAACACTCTGTGGTTTCTTAATTTTGATACAGATTTAGACTTCATTATTGCTTTTTCACAATGCGATGCATAAGATTAAAAGTCACAGTGATGAGGCTTCTGTAAAACACACATTGTCAAGTGAATTAGTATTATGTGCACAGTGAAGTGAAAATTTACGTGGCACATCAGGTCTACAGAATATCAATATAATCCTTACCAGCTTTTGCATGAAAAATACTTAATTTTTCCAGACCTATTTAATATAAAAATTTTATCCTGAGATACATAAAAGTGTAAAAATTAGCCTTTCTTTCAATTATGCCATTAAATCTGAGCTCAATATTAATGTAATTATCAAACCCATATTTCTCAGGGGGCAGCTTCCTTGGTACCACTTCTGTTTCACTCTGCACCCCAAACCAGAAGAAGGGATGCTCCTGTCATCCTCCAGTTTAGCAATGCCTTTTTGAAGCATGGCACTCAATTCAGATGTTGCAGGACACGGACAAGAAGGCCACAAACAGCCCAGACACTCTTTCATGGCACACAGAATAAGCACAATGCCTTTGCATTCCTGCGATCCTTTATGTCATCACACAAAGAGGTGGCTGAAATGCAATCTAAAAAATTAAATTTATTTTGAGACATTTAGAAGAGAAAGGAAACCCTGTTCGCATCAGGAACCTAACAGCCAGGAAAGAATTCTGCTGAGCCTGCTGAGAGACATTGCTTCTCCTCACACAGGCAAGGGACACATTGATAGGTAGCTAAAGGACTTTACACGTGCATGGTGTTTTGCAGATGTCTTCAGCTCTGTCTTGTGAACTACAGATCACATTCTAAAAAGTGTATTGCTGCAGAAGGGGGTTGCTGCTCTTTTTTACTCAGCAGAAAGTTTTGCACTTTTAATTAAAAAGATATTATAGGGTTATGTGTTTATATACCACAGAAGTACTACTGGATGTAGTTTGAAAATGATTCTGAAGTACTAAGTTGCGTCTTAATTCTTAATTAAGACAATTATTCTAATTATAACAATTCACAAATTGTTATAATGCTCTTTATCATTCAAGCTATCTCAGCCTCTTTTTATTGCTTCTGTGGATTAATATAAAGTCACATGAGCCTTCTTTTGTCAGTAAACCCTCACATGTCTTTATATTTCTCTTATTAAGATAGCTCATGTCTATAAGGTACTAATGTTCTAAGGAATAGCTGCATTGCTCAATGAAAGAAGCAAAAGTAATAAGGAATTTAAGCCCACAATTTGTAAACCTGCAACATGCAAAAAGCTCATACAAAATCTCATTAAAATACAGCACTAATAGCTAAGAATAACAAATAGTTGTTTCAGTTCTACAGAAAGAATGTTGATAACATTTTAAATCTCAAAGACCCAATCTCACTTTTAATTAAAATTTGTTTGTGTGGTTTTGCATTTACAGGCTATCTTGTTAACTGTCAAAATACTTTCTAGTTGTTCATTAGGAATCCAGGACTAAATTCCATTCAGTCTCAGTTCTGGGTGACTGTGGGTACTGCAGATATCAATTTATTCTCTGTAAAATAGAAAAAAACATGTGTTTTGAGGCAGCTAAAGGTAAAATTCAGTCTGTAGAAGTAATTCAATATAACAAACTGTTCACATTTTCATCTTAACTCTAGAAACAGCATTTTCTGCTGAAAACGAGCTTTAGCTTCAGTGGAAACCATTCTCAGATTCTTACTGACTTGTTCTGTGAGAACAGGGAGGGTGGGCAGGGTGCGTAGGGAAAGGGAAAGGCCAGGTGGGGGTAGAGGGGAATAGAGGGGGCTTGGGTTGGGTAGCAGCAAATAGCTAGAGAGATGCAGGGCCTGGGAACATCAGGGGTGGAGAAGGAACCGGGATTGTTTTTCTTGTTCAGATCCGTCAGAGCTGTGAGCTTGGAAAACGCACGGTACTGGATAGAGTCAAAGCAGGAGCATGATAACTCCAAGATAAGGGAATCTTGTCCCACTCCCGGGCTTTGCCAGTGAAGGAGGGGAATTTTTTCATGTTTTTATTACACACAGAAAGGAAACCCTTCTGAGCTGGACTTTATTGAGCAGCAACACAAAGCAGCAAAGGTGAGGTAGGGTTACCCGGAGCCCCAGGGCACTGAGGTGGAGGGGATGAAGGAGCAGACAGCAAACACTGCTTCTCACTCCAGCAAGGGGAGCATCCCTGGAATTTCATGTCCAGTGTCTCTTCCAAGCCCCACAGGTGAACCAACAGGCACTCCAAGACTGATTTCCTTTGTGCTTCCAGCAGCACAGACCAACTGGCAGGAACTGGAATCCAGGGACACACATCAACAACTCTCTTCCCATGTGCCGCTCTCTCCACATTCTCCCTTTCCAGTGGGATGCAGGTGGCACCTCCCAGAGACAGGAAAACTGCCCTCCAACGCAGTACAAAACCTGTCTGGAAAGCCCAGGAGCCAGCAGCCATTTCTCTTGGATTTCCTGCATACAGGCATTTTAAGCCTGCTTGGCTTCCCAGGTGCTTTTCTGCCAAGGGCATTCCCATCTTTTTTTACACTGATTCAAGGTTTGGAAAGCTGAGTTTCATAAGAACTGGTTCATATTTTGATTGTTCGTAACTCAGTTTCCCTTGGCACCAAAATCAGTGGGTAAACCCAACATGGCCTTGAAGGGCCATAAGATCCTAGATATGCAATCCCCAATTCCCTCAGGATTTGTTCAATGAAGCTTTTCAGGGCTCATTTAGCAAATTTAAGATTTTGGCGATTTCATGATCAGAACAAGAAGCAATCTGTGAAAAAGAAACTTCCCTAAAGCTGACAAAAAGTGCTCCCTGCTGATGACTAATTAAAAAAACTCCTTCAAAAGGAGACAGGACTGATTAAATACTCACAGACCCATCTTGCTCCGATCAGAGTTCACTGCCCACCAAGGACAGAGCAACAAGGAGGGATATTTCTCCCACTCTCCACCAGAGACCTCCTCCCTCCACATCAAGGGAACTGCAGCCACTCAGGGAACACCAACTTAGCCCTGGGCTAGGAACGAGAGAGGGACAAAGAATATTCTTAAGTCATTCCATTCTCAGTGGTGTCCAGACCTGGGAGAAAGCACTTCCCCCACCACTCTGGGAATTTTTTCCCCTGTCCCTTCCAGCTTTGGAAGGTTTCTGTGGGAGCCTGAATTATTTGTGCAGTTCAGAAGCTACACATCCCTAAAGCATTCCCTCAGCAACATGAAGCTTCCCTTGTACATTCCATTTCTTTATCCCAAATATTTTCCCCAATTATCTACAATTTAGAAAAGAAAAAAATTTAAAAAATGGAAAAGAAGGAAGACCAGTTCATTCTGACATAAGGAATGTTGATTATCCCAACACACTTCCAGGTGGAAAAAACATTTCTGCCACTCTAACAAATCCACTTTATATTGTCTCAATTCAATAATAACTAAATATTGTATTAAGAATCTTAAGGACACAACGCTTGGAATTCTCAAAAAGTGCTCAAGAACTTTCACAGCCAGGAAGCTGAGCGGTGCCAGACAGAACCACCACCTTTGATACAAATCTGACAGAAAGTGGATTTGGCTGCCAGCATCAGAGCCGGTTCCCCACACACACACGGCTGCTGCGAGCTGCCATTGCAGCAGCTCCGGGGACAGGAACGCCACCCGCATGTCCCAGCCGCCTCAGCCCGGGGTGCATCCAGCACTCCCCGAGAGCTGCTGGGAGCTCAAACTGCCCTGCCCCCAGCTCCGGCCCCGCCGCCTCATCCATGGGAAAGAGGAGCTGCATCGTGCTGGGTGCTCCCGGCTCCGGGCAGCTCCGGGGACTCTGTTCCTCGAGCATTTTGTGCTTTCCTGCGTCTGCCCGGCCCGGCGGGGAGCGGGGGAGGTGCCGGGGGCCCTCACAGGAGCGGCACGGCGCGAGCGCGACACAGGCGTCCGCCCCGCTGCCTGCCGCCTCCCGGCCGGCCCCGCCGCCGCTGGCCGCACTGCCCGTGTCCCACAGCGGGAACCGCCGCGGGAAATCGCGCTGAAAGCGCGGGGCTGGCGGCGGAGTCGGCGTCGGGTTCAGGCAGTCGGCAAGACACACCTTGGTGAGAGGCGGGGGCCTTAACCGGAGCTAACCAAAGATGGCGGCTTGACCGGAAGTGGCTGCTGCCAGCACCCAAGATGGCGTCCCCAGTGTGGGACTCCCCGTCCGCCATTTTGGGTGTGGCTCAACCCCTACCCGCCATATTGAGTGATCTGTCACGTGATTTTCGCGTCACCGCCGCCATCTTCAGAGTGGCGAACTGTGACTTCTGTTCGAGCCGCCACCCTCAGAGTGGCACATGGGCAGCTCCGTGCCGACTCTGCTCCCCCGTGCCCCCGGCCCGTGTCGCGGTGCCACCGCGCCTCTGCTGCCCGGCACAAGCGGCCCCGCCGCGCCGCCCCCGCCCCACGGTCATTCTTGGCAGTCACCGCCCCGCCCGTGTCCGTTTGCACTCCTAACGATCCGATCCCCTCCCCTTACAGACATGGCCCCGCCCCGCCCGCGTCTCGCCTCCCCACGCTCGGCAGCCGCGGAGCAGCCGCTGCCTCGTGTGCCCGCGCAGGGCACAGCAGCCCACAGAGGGAGGGCAGGGCGCTGTGCCGGGGCCGGCAGTGCCGCTTTCTGTCACCAGGTGGCAGCGCCACCGCAGCGCTCGGGGCTTATTTCGGAGAGAACAGAGAGAAAAGTTGGCATAGAGCACTTTTTATTTCCTTTACACCGAACACCTGTCTTTATGTCTTCAGGTACTTTATTGTTTCATTCGTATATAAAAATGGTATGGCGTTATTTTCAAACCCTACAGATCTATATTCAGAGTTTCTTGTATTCCTCTATATAAAACAGCAGATAGGGTTTATTTTGAAATGAATTTATATAAAAGTATTATTTGTGAATATATATAAAAATAAAAAACCTGTCAAGTTTTAGTATTCTACACTTACCTACTCCCTGTGAATTTTCTGGCCTTTTGGGGCCCCTTTGGGGAGGGCACCCAGCATGATCCCCCCTATTTCCCCACTCACCTGCTCCTCCACCGCTTCATGGCTCTCCCAAGGGTGATGGGCTAGGTCAGGGCAGTGGGGTCTGTGCGGACTGAGATGTCTCTTTGGGCTGGGAAGCACATGGGGGCCTTGAGAGCTATAGGAGCTCTTGGGGCTGTGAGGAGACTCAAGGGCTTTGGAGGGCTATGGGGTGTGTGAGGTCTTTCACAGCCTTGAGTTCTGTGGGGGCTGGGAAGGCTAGAGGGACTGTGAGGGCTATGGGGTCTGTGAAGGCAGTAGGGTCTGTGAGGGCTGACACGGCGCTGTAGGCTTTGAGGGCTGTCGGATCTTGGTGTTTGTGAGGTGATTCAGGGCTATGTGGGCTATGGGGGTGTGAAGTCTCCAAGGACTGGGTGGGCTATGGGTCCTGCGATGTTTGTGAGGTCCTTGAAGTCAGTGAAGGCTTGTCTTGGACTTTTCAGACGTCCAATTGAATTTCATTCAGTCGTGCTTCAGTATGACTCAAGGTTAAGTTGTCCAGGCTCCTGGTAGGTCTTTATGTTCTCCACAGAGATCTCTGTACTTGAAAGGAGGTTCCCAAAAATAACCACTGTTCTTCATGAAAACCTTTCCTGAGCTCCTTTTTGAGCAGAAGGATTATTTTGCTCTTGTGCTTGAGAGCCTTTTCCTACATTTCAGTAGTGCAGTCACATTTTTTGCAACACCAAATTGTCTTGACACATTTTGAGATGCTTGGAATACCTGTGTGTGTAGTAATGGGCAAGTCACAAATTACTGTTGCCTCATTTTCTATTTGAGAACTACTATGAACCAAGATTTTCTATAAAGCGACTGCTTTGCCTCTGTCTCCAGCTCACATTTTTGCAGCCAATTATTTTTCCCAGCTGTGTGTAATATTTTCTCACCTTATTGAATTACATCCTCCTTAGTTCAGATCTTTGTTCCAACTTGTCATGATTTGTTCGATTCCAATTACATCTTTCAAAATGATTACAGTGCTCACCTAGACAGGATACCCTCCACAAATATGACAAAAACATTCCCTATGCTATTGCCTCACAGAAGCAGTTCAGGACTCGGGATGTAAGCATCTGGAAGACTAACTGCAAACTTAACTCGATACTACTTCTGAGTGCCATTTTTTAAGCATTTCAACCAAGTTTTGTGTAGCCAATGCTACTTGAGCCTGCTTAGGAGAGCATTAGATGGTATGTTGTCAGAAGCCTTGCTGCAGCCAAGATTCCATAATTTGTTTTTGAGATTTTTTTTTTATTGTTATTAATCTCAGCATCCAAGGCCTTACAAATAATTTGCTTAATAACTTCTTCCAGTAATTCATCTGATACAAAATAAAGCTGACTGGCCTCTGATTCTCATACTTTTCTGTTTTAGGGTAGGCATTGTTTGCTTTTTGCTGGTCTCATGGAACCTCAGTATCTTTTCTGAGTTCTCAAAGGGAATTGCTAATAGCCTTGAGATTACTTAACCATTTTTCTAAATGCGTTGTCTAAAATTGCAGATGACTTTTGTAAGCATCTTAAATAAATTGTTTCTTTCCATAGTTTAGCTTGATCATTTGTTTGTATGTTTGTATGTTGCTGGGTTTGGATGGTAGAATCAAATCTCTCCACAGAGGCTGGTGTGAGGCTGTGTTCTGGATTTGGACTATTCCCTTCCCTGTAAATCATTTGGTTACAGCTCTCATTGTGGAGAAGAACAAAGCAAAAACCAGGAGACTTTGGTTTTCCTCACATGAGGAACTGTTGGGAACTCGGGCTTGGGAACTGTTTCCTTGCCCACCTGAGAGCAAGTCCTTCCCAACAGTCTTTCCCATAAGCTTTTTGTTGTTACTCTTTGTGGCCCCTTGATAGTTTTAGCTCATATTGTATGTTAATCTTTCTGGATCTCCCCCTACATATTATAACAATCACCTTGTTGATTTTAATGATTTAACATCGATTTTTCTTTTTCAAAAGGTGCAAGCCATTGTAATATTTTAATTTAGCCAGACTCCTCCCTTCCTTTCTTGCTTTCTCACTGCGGTGGCCTGGTTGCAGCCTTGGTGTTGATTCTCTGGGAAATGAAAAACTTTTTTAGAGTGTGCTTTTCCTTAATTTGCTACAGTGGGGGTTGACATTCAAATGGTGACTGTTTTCTTCAAGTCCATTGGTTTGATTTTCCTTCCATCCCTTTCGAAGAGTCATTAACTTAATGATCACTATCACCTGTATAGTTTCCCAAATCCTTTCAGAGTAGACACCATGCTATTTCAAGTCTCATTATCACCAATTCTATGCTTTGGATGATTTTATTCAAATTAAAGCACCATGTACTTAATCTTTTTCATTTTCAGGTTGCTAATGAGTCTTTGCTGAGAGACTGTTCTTTTCCTTTTTGCCATTATCCAAATATTGTCACTCGCTCTGTACCTCATGTTCCTTTTTTCCTACCTAGGCTTCCTGAACAAATTCTCCATTTCCAATAAGCAGTCATGACCATTTATTCATAATTCTGGTTATGAATATAATGACTTTCAGTTCCTCCTGTTTATTACCCACATTCATATATCAGTGTGCAGTGCCTGAGTACAATGCCAGAGATACTTTTTTCTCATTATTCCTCTATTGTAATATTCAGTAAAATAATTTTCCTTCTCTCCCTGAATTCTTCTACTTTCCCTGTGCTTTTGTGGTTTATCTGAGCCTGTGGTGTGATAAAAGTAATCTAAAGGTAATTTAATTTACATCATCTATAAACAAGTAGTAACAATTCTTAAGCAGGGAGCTGGCCAAACAGTCCTGCCCTTTTTTTATTTTAAAATTTTTTTTTTAATCTCCTGTGAAATGCTCTCCTTTGCCTGCTTGCCTTGCCAGCTTCAAGACAGGTTTGTTACAACAGTTAGCTCAAAAAAGAGCACGTAACAAATACACCTCTCAACCCCAGTGACAAGAAAACAGCCTAAAATCAATGCCCACATGGGCAGTCTGGCTGTCCCAGGGCAACAGGACACAGCCAACTGGCTTTTATGTTAAAGTTGTTTTATCAAAGGTTGTGATCTGATGTTTCTTTAAGATTTTGCTGAACCACATCTGAAATGGGAAGAACACAGACAAGCTGTATAAATGCTGTGGTTAATTTAAATGTAATTTGTTTCACATACACCTCAACAAGACAAGCTGTCGTAATTTAAACATATCATATTTAAATACAAACAATGGTGATGTTTAATTAAGCATAGATATTTACGTTTAAAATATTTGTTTAACCACACCAAACCACTGTCTATAAGTAAACACTATCTACCACTTGGCGAGACCAGGGTACAAAATCTGAAGGCAAACTTAACTTGTTTTCTCTAAGGAGCACCACGATTTATTGGTGGCTTCCATAGTCCTTCAGTTGTGGGAGATTTTGACACATTCCAGTGCCAGCTGGATGCTTTCTGACAGGTGGGAGAGAAGTGTGTGTCAAAATCAGTGTGGGCAGCAGGAGAGGGGAGGATTTGGCCCACCTGCCTTCAGCTCTGGGGTGCCAGCACAGAGCTGGGACCTGTTGGAGCAAGTCCTGAGGAGACACCAGGATCATCCGTGCAATGGAGCGCCTCTGCTATGAGGAAACTCTGAGAGTTGGGATTGTTCAGCCTGGAAGAGAGAAGGCTTTGGGGTGACCTAATTGTGGCCTTTCCGTACCTGAAGGGAACTTACCGGGAGAGACTATTTACAAGAGCGTATAGTTACAGGACACAGAAGAATTGCTTACCACTAGAGAGCAGAGTTAGAGTAGATACTAGGAAGAAAATCTTCTTTATTAGAGCGGTGAGGCCCTGGCACTGGTTGCCCAGGGAAGCTGTGGACTGATTCATCCCGGGACGTATTCAAGGCCAGGTTGGACGCGGCTTGGAGGAACCTGGGACAGTGGAAGGTGTCCCTGCCCACGGCAGGAGCGTGGAACGAGATGATCTTTAAGGCCCCTTCCAACCCAAACCATTCTGTGATTCTGTGTTCCGGAGGGGGGACTCCAAGACTTCAACACCGACAGGAGAGGAAAAGAGAGGAGGCGAGGCGGGCCCGGGCGCGGGGCCGCTCCCCTCGCACCCTGCGGGCACACAGCGCCCCGGGCTCCCGCTGGGGGCGCGGCCGTGAGGGCGGGCGCCGTCCCTCCTCCCCTCCCGCCCTCACGCCGTGTCAGCCGTGCGCGCNNNCCCGCCGGGGCGAGGGGGGCGGAGCGGGTGTCGTGAGGGGCGGAGGTGGGGAGGTCGCGCTCCCTCAGGAGAAGCGGCGCGGGGGGAGCGGGAGCCGCCGTCCCGGGCTGTGTGACGGGTGACAGTGCCCGGTGACCTGAGGGGGTTCCTGCGCTGGCCGCGGCCCCTCAGGGCGGCGGGGTAAGGCGGGGGCGCGGGGTGATGGTTCCCCTGCTTCGTGTTGTCTGGTTTTTGTGTGTGTGTGTGTGGAGTTCCCTGGGCAGTGGCGCTCCGGGAGGAGAGGAGCTCGAGCACAGTGCAGTGTTTAAAAAATAAAGTTGTTTTCGTGGTCAGGAAAGGGAGAGCGCTATGGAAGCGTTCGTCTCCCTGCCTCCTCCTCGGGAAAAGTGAAGTCACTTCCCAAGAGCCCAGACTAGCAAACTACTGTCCTAAATCTGTGCCGTCTGCGTGGGTCGGATTCATCTGCGTTATGTTTTGGGGTGGTTTTATTTTTTTTCTTTCCTTTTTTTTTTTTTTTTCTTCTCTGTATTTTTTAAGCCCTCTTCCACTCTCTCCCGACCTGTGAGCTGGTACAAAATTTCTTGTCTTAGGACAAAAGTACTTGAAAACCTGCTGAAACCATCTGAAGCAGGTACGGCACTGAATGAAATGGGCTTAGTGACTCTCCTCCTGTATAAGTTCCTGCAGTGTCGCGTGTACTTTGCTCCTGCTGTCACTTTCTCAAAGCTGTGTTGTTAAGACTGCTTGATTTGGTAGTGTTGTAAATAAGGCATAGCCTACCGCATTTCACAGCTCTGTGTGTGTATATATCCATCCGGTATGTGCCTAAGGGGGGAAAAAACGAGATTCAAAATGTCAGCTCGTCTTTAAGATAGAGACAAATCTATCGACAAGTAAGAAATAACGTGCTTAGGTAAGCATTGCTTTTCTTTTTCACTGTCGAGCTCTAGTCTCACAACCGCATCGGTTTTCAGCTAAAACTTTCAGAAGGGCAGGTGTGCTTTCAGTTTCCAGACAGAGATCTTGGTGATGGTACAGGCAACATTTTCATATCCCTTTAAATGCAGAAATGGTACTGTGGCTTTATTTAACCAAACCTCTGTGATATAGGCCAAATCCTGACTGCTTGTCAGATCAACTTGGCTCCAGATTGTATGAAGGTTTACCGGGCGTATGAGGTTGGTTCTGCAAGTTACACCTCTGCCCAGGTTTTAAGTAGGATTGTAACTAACTCTGTTTATGTGGGTTAGATGGTATTAATTATATGATTAAGAACTTACTTTATAGTTTAAACTTGAAAATACAGTTACAGTACAAGTACAGTTACAGTAAGGACAAATTTACTCCAGTGTTGTAAGGATGCTGCCAGTGAGTATCTGGAGGGGAGCCAGCACTAGGTCATGACCCCCAGAACCCTGTGAGTGACAGAGCCTTCCACTACTTCCTTCTGTTTTAGGCAGGGGTGGGAAATCATGCTGGCTTTGTTTTGTTTTATTTATTTGATTGCTTTTTAAAATAACTGCTTTTTCCAAAAAGACTCTCAGGCTGCGAACAGCTTGGCTGTACATATGAGAACTGTAAAAATTGCTCTGCAATGTTTGCTTTAAAATGGTTACAGTGAAATGTATTGCTTGGTTAAAAATAGCATTTGGTCCTTTAAAAAGTGATTCTCAGATTAAGGTTTGGTGGTGTTAGTAAGGGAATTGCAAATGATGAAGTGTGTAATGTGGCTCTCTGTTCCTGGTGTACTCCTTAGCATTTCAGGACAGTCTTGAGTTGTGGCTACTCCTTCCCTTCTCTCATCAAAGGGACTTCCACAGCAAGGAAGTGAGTTAAAATAACTAATCTGGTCCAAAAGTTGTACTTTTATTTCTTTCTTTTTTGTTTTGTTCCCTGAGAGGTACTCTTTGATTACAACAACTTCCTGACGCAGCTCGCTTGCCCGGCCATGTGGACATTGGCCCAATGCAGAGGAGGAAGTAGAGTGTTGGTAGGGAAGAGAGTGTAATTGAGGTCCTGGAGCAGTCACAGGTGTTGTGATGGTCCTCAGCTGGACCTGGCTTTATGGTCAGTGAGCTAACAGCGGAAGGCAGTGCTGCTAGAAGAAGCTACGTTGTGGTTTCCATTGGCTTAAGCTACTTGTGGTGAAGGTAGCAATAATAGTAAGGGTAGTAGCTCTTTTTTTTCTGCCAGTACTTGCTTAGATTGATTATGAAGCCATGGTGTATGTTTTTTATTTACTTCTGACAATTTTAAATGGACTCAAGAGCTATCTCTACGTCTGTTCTTCCATGGGCCCACAGAAATTGCCTCAGTTTTCTTCTTCTCTCTCCTTTGTTTATCCATTCTTCTCTCTGAACTTTTTGGTGAGTTCTTAATTTCAGGGAGTGATCTGGGCATTGTTATGGGTGTTGTAAATCTATTCGGCTCTAATTTAAAAATAATAAGTTGTATATTGCTGTTATCTCTGCTATAATAGGAAAGCTATTTCAAACTTGACTGACCTTAGTAATTACACACTTTTTGATTTCTAGTTTAGATTAATTTGTTGTGGGATTCTACTCATTTTGTGCACCCAATGGACTGTTATGTTTTGTTTGCACTCCTGATCTTGGTATAAAAAAAAAAAGCACTTTTAACAAAAAAGATGCAAAAATGTGTGGAAATACACCATGGAAGGTTTGTTTTATCTTTGGGCCACCAGCTACACTCATCATTCCTGTAATAAATCTCAGCTTCTCCCGATGAATTTTTATCTTGACCTATTAAGTGAGAATGAAGATGCACCTTTCAAGCATTAATGTGGAGCTTCCTGGAGGTGTCCTTTTAGTGGAGGTTAAGTTGTTTTCAAGTGTATTTTGATAAGATGTGTTTTTTGAAATATCTTTGGCTGTTTGTTCCAAACTGTAACCTGGATTGTTTTGTAACCTGTATTGCTGAAGGGATTCTTCTTTGACAGAGTCCTGGTCCATAAACAAAGCCTGACATGTTTGAAAGTTATTTATTTCACCTTTTTCCTGCTTTCTTAACTTTAAAAAGAAACAAAACCAATGTGTAGATTGTTAGAAAACACCTCTGTGGCTTTTCAGGTGTTTATTTAAATTTGCTATCAGCAGTGCTCCCAGAGGGGACTTTGTGAAGATGAAAAACTAGTTTGTTGGGTGTGACTGTTTGTAAACAGAACAAAATACATAAATGGGGTTCCAAAATCTGCTTAGTGAAATAGATTGCTCTGAAAGATGAGTAAGGCCCTTGTGGAAAACCCCAGTTATGTTGTGTCTTTCATGGAATCTTTCTTACTCTTTGCAAAGAGTAGCAGGGACAACTATCTTTCTAAAGTTTTTAAGTGGACAGAGGGAAAAAGTAGCTTTTGCCACAAAATGAGGTGGGTCACAGCTCTCTGCTTTCCTACTCTCATCATCCCTGTATCGCGAGTCAGAATGTCGAAGAAGGTGTGGGGTTTTTTTACATCAAGTCATCTTAAAAGTGCGAAATTTTTTGATGCTGCAAACATGTTCCCTTTGGGGGAAGCACAGCAGTATACAAAGGGAAGAAGTTCTGAGGGCAAGAAGATAAGAGATACGTACATGTCTGTGTACAACTCTGGATGTAGGCTTATTGTATGTACAGGAGAACTGGGATTTTGAAATACATGATTAAAAGTAATAAAACGGATGCAAAATAAACCTGCTGAAAGAAAGTTTCTGAAGTAGAATCATTGGCAGGTCAAATAATGAATTCTTAAAATAAAGCCATTTAGCTTGAAAGGGCCTTCTGGAGGTCGTCTAATCCAGCTCCCTGCATAAATTAAAGCAGGAGTAATTTAGATAAAATCGTTCCAGTCTTTTAACGCCTTTCTACGTAATCTATTTCCACATTTGACTGCACTCAGTGATTTTTTTCTTCCCTTCTTTCCTTTAAGCTAGTAGAAATTTACTTCCCAGCTTGTGGCTGTTGCCTCATGTCAGTGTCCACCATCCAGAAGAGTCCAGGTTTCTCTTCTGCACCCTTTCATTAGAGAGCTGACAGTAATAAGGATTCTTTAGAGCTCTTCTCCTGACCAGATTGTGCAAACTCAGTTCCACCAGCCTCTCCCTGTACACCATGTGCTCCTGCCATCTGGCCAGCTTGGCCACTGGACATGCTCCAGAGTGTCTGTGTGAGTCCTGTAGTGGGGAGCCCAAAACAGACTGTACTGCAGCACAGTCTCACAGGGGCTGCTCAGAGGGGATTGATCCTTCCCTGGACCTGCTGCCTGGGCTCCTGCAAACAGCCCACACTGTGCTCGGCTGCTTTTGCTACGAGGATGTACTGCTGACTTGTTTTCAACCTTTTGTCTGCTGGGATCTCCAAATACTTTTCTGAAAAGTATTTATCTGTTTCATATCTAGCCCATCTTGTCACAGGAGGTTGTTCTGTTGCTGACACAGGACCAGGCTCTTGCCTTCATTGAAATTCAAAAAACCGAGGTCTTGCTAGTGCCTTTCTCCAGCTTGTCCAGGTCCCTCTAAATAGGAGCTGACCACTCCTCGCAGTTTGGTGTCATTGGAAACTTACTGAGGCTGCCCCCTGTCCGGTCATCTAGATGATTAATGAATACATTGGGTGGTACAGTGGTTTCAGTGGCGATCCCTAGGGGATGTGACTGCAGCTGCTTGTACAGAATTTGGTACTGCTGGTGGCTGTTCTTTCAGCTCAGCAGTCCAGTCAAATGCCAAAACACCTTATTACTCTCTTACCCAGTGCCTGTCTCACCTGTTTTGCTGTAGGATTACTGTGGGAGACTGATGTTAATGGCCTTCCATATTCAGTGCTCTTCCATCATCTGCTCAGCCAGTTGTCTCCTTTCAGTAAGCTCTTGTGTTCATCAGGCATCATTTGGCCTTGGTAAATCTGTGCTAGCTGTTCCCCATCATTTTCTTGTCCTTCTCGAGCATAGGGTTGTCTTCCAGGAGGATTTGCTCTATAATTCTCTCATGGTTAGGCTGGCTGATCTGTAGTTGCCTGGATCCTCCTTGCTCTTGAAGTTGGACATGATATTTGTCTTTTTTCTGGTTAGAAGGAACCTCTCACAGTCTCGTGGCCTTTCAGAACGTGGTAGAGTATGGTATCTCGGCAGCACTGGCCAGCTCCCTCAGGATTCTTACATACATCCATCTGGTTCCATGGATTGTATGTTTCCAATTTCCTGAAGTGCTTCCAAACTTCATCTTTCTCTTTTGGAGGTAGCTCTTTACACCAGCTGACTCTGCTACTTGGCTCAGGGGTCTGGAAGGCTTGCGGTTGGACCTTGCTGCTGAAAACTGGGGCAAAAAAGGTACGTGTATGTCACCCTTTCCCATGTACTTTGTTAACAGGTCTCTTGTTCCACTGAGCACAGAGAGCACTTCTTCCTTACCTTTCCTTCTGCTGCCAGTGTTGATTTTTCCTAATGCCATCCTAGAGCTTGTGTCTTTGGGCTTCTCTTGGGTAGCTTCTCCTGCATCTGACTGCTGAGTGCTTCTGAAGTAGAGATCAAAACTTTCATATCTGTAAATGTCTAAAACTTCAGAACTGGTTGAAGTGTTGGTTAATAAATGATTCTAACCTCAGCATGTGGTGTGTGAATGAAAGGTGTCAGATTCCCCTAAGCAAGCAGCAAGCATTATCAAGCTCTTGTGGTAAGGGGGTAAGTCC
The DNA here is from genome assembly GCA_013397895.1 of Origma solitaria. Lineage (NCBI taxonomy): Eukaryota > Metazoa > Chordata > Aves > Passeriformes > Acanthizidae > Origma > Origma solitaria. Next base: position 30,270 of record VZRL01003444.1, on the reverse strand, counting down.
TGCCTGGGATGTAGAGTGCAAATTTTACCAAGGAGACAAAACAATGAGAAAAATGATCCACATCTCTATTTTTTTTCCCATTTTCTCCCCATCACTAAAATAACTAACTTGAGGTAGAAATTTACAGTTTCAGTGTATGCCTTTCTCCTTTTGTGCCTTGTAGTTGAAAAGGATATGTTAATATTTAGCAGCTAGATGGGATGGATAAATACTTGATGCCATCTGTACATAAATGCTTTCAGTTGGAATTAAATTATTTTTTTTGTCGATGCATAGATCCATTTTAGAAATCATTGGAATAAACTAAAATTTTGGAAATGGAAGCATTTTTTAATTCAAGAAAAATAAGGGAATGAGTACTTGAGTTACAATCTGTGTAGACAGGCAGTCTGAAACAAAGTTCTTGGTTAGTTCAAACTGTCTGCAATATGCTTGGTGTTTCCTGGAGTTTCCTAACTGGTGTAAGTGTGATTTGTGCTGATGTTCTGGTGACTTAGTGGTATCAAGGTAAAGCCTTGGCTATGTCAGTTATTGGTCTGGCTGTTCTGTCTGAATAGGACTTTGGTATCTGTTTGGACTAGAAATATCCTTTTTAGCATGGTTGGGACTTCTGAGGTGATTTCTGGTATAGTAGAAAGATTTTTAAGTGGAGTTACACTTCGATGCAAAACAGTGCACAGTAAGTATGGTAATAAATGGTAAAATTATAATCTGCATATTTGCCTTCATGTGTGATCTTTCATTTTACATTAGGCTCCTGGTGAATGAACTCTTCAACAGTGAAGCTCGTTACTAATGACGGTGGCAACTTCCTGTCTTAATTGCTCAAATTCCTTGTATGTCCCACATGATTTCTAACTAGGGAAGAAAAGGTCAAAGGGCAAAAAAAAGGAAAGTGAAAAATGTTTTTAAGAAGCAGTAAATTGTCAGAACAGGATTTCAGTCAGTGATGGCGTACTAAGGTTTCCATATTACTCTTGGGCTTAGAAGTGAAATAACTTGGTCATTATCATATCGTATGTCAGTGACACCAGTGAGGAATGAAATCAGCATAAATGTGACTGACAACAAAGTCCTTTCTCAGCGCTTGCTATAAAATGTGTAGTAGTAATTTTTTTAATGAAAGGAATCCATTTTGAGTAACCAGTCATGACCAATCCGTGGCCTTCTCTTGCAGGCAAATATACACAGCTGTCAGAATGTCTCTTATATTTTGTGTGTGTATTAATTTATTTATTTATTCTTTCATCACCAGAACCTCTGTATGTTATATTGCAAGGTGTGATGGTATAAGTTTCCGGAAGCCAATTACTTAGTAATTATGGAATAATCTTGAGGTTACACTTCTTGTTAATGATAAGTGATTCTTAAACCTCTGACTTTCAGGATGCTGAGCTAGCTTAAGTAGCTGTGCTTTCAGTTCAAGTATTGCTGACATTTCTGATTAGGTCTTGTCTGTTGTACATACCTTAAGTCACACCAGATTTTTTGGGGGTAGAAAGCAAATTGCAGATGCTGATCTGTTGCAGTTGTCCATGCATATGACTTAATTTTTTGTTTTTGAAGGATAAAGAATGAGAGTTGAGGCTTTGTCCAAGAATAATATTCAAAGGATTGACTTCAAGTGTAAAATAATTGTATAGTTAATTTTTATAATCTTTGCTACTGTTTAGGGAAAAGGATCCTGTTCTGGTAAATTGGTTTTTGTTTTAACCAGGTGTGCATTTCCTCCTCTGTTCCCCACAATGTTTTATTTGAGAAGTAGTTTCATTTGAATACTTTGCTTTTCTGTTCAGTACAATTACTCATGTGGTGTTATGGCTTCACAGTAGTATGAGAGTGGCATGTTTCCAGGTGGCTTTGAATGTTTTGGTTTTAAATTCTGTAGCAATCTGCCTTTTCTGAAGTTCCTCCAGTGGAAAACAGTTTAAAGTAGTTCAATTTAGATATTTTTACTTGATTACTGACTTTGCAGAGATCTAGAGTCTTGTTACCTGCTATTTCAGCATAGTAAGACAGTTCTAATTTGTGCTTCTGTTGTGTATGCAAAATATTATTATTTTTTCTGAAATTAGATGAAATGATTTTACTGAGATCCATTGATCTGTTGCAATACACAAATTTGTGTATTGTGTACACTTATTGTATACATATTCTTATTTCTAACAAATACATTATGATAAAAAAGTATGTATGTGTCATTTTTCTCTTTGTTTTCTAACAAAGAGAAAGTTTTCTTTATTCTTGTCCCAAGATTTTAATTAGGGAAAAAGGCTATGCTGTGCCTTTTCAGTTCTCAGGTTGCTGCAGGGTGAAAATAAAATGCAAATATCCTTAACTTGGTGCTTTGTCTCTCTCTCTCTCTCTCTCTCTATGTATTTAGATAGAAAATACAAGGTCCAGAATTTATGTTTAGAAGTTGGTGGAGAGCTTTAATAGCTGGCTAAAATTTGAAAATAATTTGGAGGTTTTTCTTTGTATTTAAATAAAGTATTGGTGTATTTCTGTTTATTAAGAATTTGCTGCAAGCTGGTATTTTTTTGCTTAGAAGCTTGGAGTTTTTTAATTAGATCTCACTGAGAAACAAATAGTAGATTATATGATTTAGACAGAGTCATCTGAAATGCATGTGGCAGAAAATGGATTTTTTTTTTCTCTAAACCCTTAATTTTATTTCGTTCCACTGGTGTGTACTTTCATTATTTCCTGTTATTTTGAAGAGAAGTCTCAAATAACTGCTTGGTGGCAGTGCTGCATAGCTGCCCCCAGTGCTGGTTACTGAGTTTGGCCTGTGTTCTGTGCATTGTTGTGCTCACTTTGGTGCTTGTGTAGTCAAGTGTGATCTTGGCAGAGAAGGTAGGAAGATTTGCAGCTTTTTTTTTACGCAATTTTCACCTCCTGCATCTTCCAGATACTACTGAAATCTGTATAGCTTTTAGGTACCATTGTCTTCTGCTTGAACTTAATTTTGTGAGCACAGGAGTGCAAAGCAGCAGTGGAGTTGAATGAGAACTTTCTGTGTGTGCCAGCAGTTGTTTTTGGAGTAAAACTGAAGTTGGAACTTGGATCAGTCAGTATAGTGGAGTGGCCCTTGGAGACATTAGCCCTTTCTCTTTGTGTGGACAGTTTGTGTTTGTTCATAGAGGTACACTCATATCATAAGAGGGATTTTTAGCCCTGTTGCACTTGATCCTAATTGTTAAAAATTAGCATTGGCAGTATAAACTTGTGAGAAATCAGGAACTGATTGTTATTGGACATAGCTGTTAAACAATTCTGAGGAAACAAGGAATGAAAGTCACTAACTGATTTTTACATTGTTTTGAATGTTAAATCTTACTGTTTATTCCTATCGATGTGTATAGAAACTGTGAGGGGAGAGGGGAAAAGAGTTGATCAAAATGTCCAAGAAAATATTTTGTAAAGTTTCAAAACAGTAATGTGAAGTTGGAAGTTCTCCGTAGTTGTTCTGAGTGATAATTTGCCTTTGACGCTTGTAGCCTCCCCTTTCTGATTCTTCTTTTCTTTCATCATATTGAGACATCAGAAAGTCAGACTGAACAGAAAGGGGTCAGACCGAAGTGTGGTTTAGAATCACACTTTTGAGAGTAGCCAGAGAAATCAAAGGGTGTAATAGGACGAATGCAAGTAATCCTTGTTCCAGCAGACCCTCCCCGTTTCTCTGGCCTTTGTGATTCTGTTTTTTGTTCGTTCTGGGAGTAATTGAGCTCCAGGGGTCTTATTCGGGGAGTATGGAAAAAGCAGGTGAGTTATTGTGTAGTTTCCCAGAAAATTCATGTGGGGTACCATAGTAATGCTGCATTTACACAGTGCAGTTGTGCAGTTACTATCATTGGTTTTGCTGGGGCTTCACAACACCCAGCTGGTGACTTTGCACAGACTCAGCTCTGACGGGGATGAGGGCTGGCATGCTGATGCTCCTCTAGGTCACACTTCATATTTGGGTTTGGATTCCTTGTATTGAAAGTGCTTTGCTTGTTCCATGGGTTTGTTCCTGGTGGGGCAGCACTACCCATTTCAGCTTTGGGGCTGATTGGGACACTCTGCCTTTGGTAGTTGCAATGTCTTAACTGTGCATTTGACATTTCAGTAGCTTGTCCATAACTTAACACTCTCACTTCAAGGAGACTGAAGTAGGATGCTGAAAACAAGGTTGTGGAAAAGATAGGCTTATATAACCACTTCATAGAGCGTGGCCTTTTGTCCTACTTCACCTTTTGTGATTTTTTTCTTTCAGATTAGTTGCCTGTAACTTCCTCTCTTCATTTGCATAAGTAAAAGTGTTTTGTGGAAGTATTCAATATGTAAACATCTTCCTCTCTTCATTTCCATAAGTAAAAGTATTTTATGGAAGTATTCAATATGTAAACATCTTCCTCTCTTCATTTCCATAAGTAAAAGTATTTTGTGGATGTATTCAGTATGTAAACATGGGTAGTAAGTTTTCATATCTACATCTAATGAAAGCCGTGCATCATTCATGTTGAAACTGATGGTACAGTGTGGCGATATTTGGGAAGCTCTCTGAAACTTTGAGAGAGAGACTCTGATTTTAAAAAAAAGGAAAGGAAAAAAGGCATAGCAATCTCAGATACAGCTTTTCGGCTTCTCATGTCTTGTTTTATGCAATCGTCTGAATTTATCAAACTAGAAATATGATTGTAACGCTTAAAATTCAAACTGCTCTGGATGGCTTGTCTCAGCAGACGGATACTGGGCTTGTTCATGATTGTTGGCTAATGTGAGACAAGAAAATTACATTGAGAAAATGAATGACTTCTGCTGTATTTTTTGCAAGATTTTTGCAGTTATGATATAAGCAGCTTTGTTGTATTGTTTTAGATGCATTTCCCCTGCAGGAGCTTATTCTCTGTTTTTTATAGACTGTTGTAGATTAACCTGAGGCTTACACCAAACATAATCCACGAAATTCATTCAATTTAATAAATGAGGTGCATAAGATCAACATAATCTGGCCAAGAGGCCAAGTTCATTTATTAAAAAAAAAATCTAAAAATTGAGCTGTTTTTCTTTGAGCCCAGTGATAGTTTAATCCTAGGAAGGATCTGAGAAGTCTTTTTGTTGTGGTGTTTCTTAACATAGATTTTGTTCTTTATAGCAATTCTATTTACTAGTTTTGATTACTAGAAAAAAAAACCTGCAAAAGCAAATGAAAACTTTCATTGGCAACCCCAGATTAATTGATTGAAACCCTTTCTTTGTAATTATTGCATGAAGGTGAATTTTTTAGTCTCTTCTGCAGTACTTTGAGATGTGCCTGTTAGCAGTTTCAAGGAATTTTTAAAACAAGGATGTAACCCAGAGTGATGAAATGGTCCTACCTATCTTTTGATTACATGAATTTGTTGTTTGCTTTTTTTTAAAGCTAGTTTATTCTTTAATCCTTTAGGAGGAAAAAGAAATTATGATCATTTTGGAGGTCTGGGCTGAAGAGAAATTGTTTCTTGGAAAAAAGGCACGTGCTCTCTTTCCTGTTAGCCTTTTCAGGCAGTCTGTGAAGGAAATACTGATCTTAAGAACTGCTTAAGCTTTTCAGGGTCTGCCTTGGAAGGGAATGTTATGCATAGCATTTGCGGAAAATCAAGGTCGTCGACAGTGTGAAATTATATATACACACCATCCCTGGGTCTGAATTTGAAGGTAACTGCAGTAGTGCAATAGAAACACCTTTCTTTGTGTATCTTTTTCAATCACTTGCTCATATAGGTTTGAAGAATACTTCCTTTAGGTCAAGTATTCTTTTTTTTGTCAGAATTATAAAATATTCTTAATTGTTTATTAACTGCATGAGCAAGTTTTTGTATAGGGATTAGTTGATTGCTTTCATACTACCTTTCCAAGCTGCAGTTCTTACTTGAATTACAGAATGAATTTGAAACAGTTTGATTTGTGAATTAGATCACATGGAGAAATTGTCTCAATGAGCACATTGCCATTTAAAAAACCAGTAAATCTCTTTCAGTTAAGCAAGGTTCACATCATTCCTTGGTGCTTGTCTTCCAGAAGCTTTCACATGCATAGCTCATACCAGTTCCTAGAATAGTCTAGGTAGTTTGAAAGACTTTTAACAGTGATTTGAATGTTGAGGCAAAACCTTGGTTTTTCCTCCTCTTGATCAATGTCATGAGCAAAGTGGTTTTCTTCTTCAGACTTCAAATGGAAAAAGCAAAAAAGCAGAACGTGAAGCAAAGCCTTTAAGTTTTTTTTTCTGGTATGATTAAGGGGATAGAGTGGTGTGTTAGTACTAGGTATGTCTGATTACATATTGACTTCTTCTTACCTATGGGAGATCATCTTTCCGTTAAGGAAATGGTCTTACTGTCTTTTATGAATTTCCATTCTCCAGTTTCTAAGACCTGTCAAGGCCTTTGGAATTGACAGCAGAGCTGCATTGTGGAATATATTTATAAAAACTTGCCCTAGCAATGTGAAATGCCAGCATATTAGTACTGACATAGAGGGTGTTGAGAATTGACTAGTCAGATAAAAATTAGAGTGACAGTTGAGCTATCGCACTTCATCACACAAAGGGCTGGGAGGAACAGTTGTTAGAAAGAGGGTCATTTGGTGTGGCTTTTAATTGTCGTGCACATTGTTCCATATTTCTCAGTTTCAAGCAGGTAACTTTCCGAAGGTCTTTAAAATGATTTCTCTTTCCATATTTTCATGTTATATCTAAATATTTTTATGTTCAAGTGACAATGTAAAATCTTGGCTTCTATTCTAAAGGGCTTTAAATATATGTGAAAATTTATTTTAAATGGAAATGTTTATTTTTAACTTATGTGGGAGTATTTTATTTTTACCAAGAAGCTTGGTTTTGTTTCATGCTATAAAGGAAGGGGGTTTTGTGCTTATTAAGTATTGGGGACACTGTTGAAATGACAGTTTTGTTACAACAGCAGTAGAAGTCTAGATACAGCTCTCAAATCAAAACTCATCGTCCTTGCAGTTTTGGAAAATCTGTGACTGAACTACGAAAAAGTGCCTAGTGTTTTTCATTTAGAACTTCTGATTGCCTTTGACAACTATTAGAATGAAAGACTTAAGATAAATCTAAAGAAAATGAGATTAGACAGGACCATGAAACCTTGTCTAGTCCATCCCACGGTCAGTGCTGCACTGACTGTAGGTTAACAGCTTTTGAGAAATACTGTCTGCGCTTGGTAGTATAAAGGTACCTTCCGAGCTTAAGAACCAAACAGTGATTTCAAGTTAAATCTGCAAAATCCATTATTCCCAGAATGCATGTTGCAAACCTCAGGGTAATAATTGTCATAACTTCCAGTTCTGGCTTTGAGGAGCAAGGATTTTACTGGGTGCAGGGTAATGAGCAGGATTTCTGGTGGGTTTCACTGCCGTTGTGACACAGTGGAAGGCACTTGTTTGGCACGGAGAAGGACTGGCACCTGGGAGCACTACTGTGTTGTCTCATACTGCTGTTCCGTATGCTCTGCCTTGCTCTGCATCGTGTAATTATTTCTGGACATAGTTGCATGTGGAGAAAATTCCTGGTTGAAATACTCAATATATTTAATGGGCAGAGGTTGTTCCATTGATTGCATTAGAACATCACTGTTATTTTTACAGTTGGGGAATAAACCATTAATAATCTCCTTAAAACAAGGATTGCATTGTGCTTCTGATTTCCTCTGGAATATAGGTCATTATATTTTTGAGTGAGTGGGCATACAATTCAGTAATTTGGCTGGTGGTTGGTTTCAGTTTGAATGCTGCCTGCAAGCATCATGTAGCAATAAAAAAAAAGCCCAACTTGGGTTTGCTAAACTCCGGCTTTGAAAATTTGCATACTCTTGCTTGCTACTTTATATTTTCCAAAGTTAAAATTAATTACTAATTCCAGAAGCTAAAGTGTTAGTTTTTAGTTGGTGTCAGGGAAACTGTGTGAAAGTGTACTAGGGTTGCTTTATCCTTGAGGCAGAATGAGCTGCTGCTTAAATGAGTAAACCCGTTTACCAGAACTTGATCTATGAAGTGTGGTTTGTTTTTATTGGTTTTTTATTTTTTAAATAAGATACACATAAAGACTGGTAGCATCTCTAGAGTAGCAGAAGAACGCTTATTTGTTATACTCTTTGGAAGGGAGTAAATATAGAGGAGAAAGGTTTTTCTCTTAAGTGGCTGAAAAAAAATTGTATTTCCTTAGGTTGGTTAAACACTAATTGGGTAAGCTAACATTGACTATACTTTTAAACAACAAGAATTAGTCTGTGTCAGCAAGAGGCAGGTGCGCTGGTGTGAGCTGTCCTTCTACTGATGTCTCTTCTGTGTGTGAACAAATCTTAGGGCAGAAAATTTATTTAAATCATTGTTCAAAAGAATACTACCAACCTTGTTTTGAGCTCTGTTGGGTCTGAGGTGTAGCTTGTCCTCTATGACTGCTGCTTGCTCAAAGTGTACAAGTAAAGAAAAGGGAGCTCCCGATTTGCTGAGAGGCTGCCTTTGTAGCCGGCAGCTTACCTGGCATGCTTTCACGTACCTGGTGTTTCATCGAGTGTCCATGGTGCTTCTGCCACCTAATATGTAAATTGTAGGGGTTGAGATTAGTAGTTTGTTTGTTTTTTCAGTTTGCCTCTTCCTTCAAAACTTTGACTTGCATCGAGTGATGGTCTCTGCTGAGCAGGAGGGATGGTGCTTCTGTGTTTACCTGAAAATGTCAGCTGCTGCCTCGCTTGAGTTGTGCTCCAGCTCAGCACCAACAAATGCCCACCGTTCCTCTGGAAGGGTTCTTCACCTTGGTGGTTTTAACTCTATGATAAATAAAAGCAGTATTTTTTTCCCTCAAGCAACTCCAAACTATGACTGTGTATTATTTAAGTGGTTCAGTGGATTATGTGTAAGGCAGAGATTCAAGGCAGGAAAGCTGGTTCTCTCCTTTGCAGTAAATGTCTCAGTATTCACACTGAGATCTGTTTGACTAATGCTGCTTATCATTTACTTGAGGAGATGCAGTTGTAGTATGTTTTTAAAGGAGGACAGACGTTTTCTTGTTTGTGTAGTTCTCTTTTGATTTTGTTCTCCTTAGATTGTTATTCTTTGGCTATGAGATTGAAGTGTAAAAAGAATCTGGAAAAACCTCTGTATCTAGGCACCCAGTACAACAATTCCAAACAATTTGCCATGGTGAACAGACTAATTATTTGCTGTTGGCTACACAGGGAAGGTTTGCTTTCTCGGAGGAGACAGTGTCGCCAAAATAAGTCAGTGGTTACTTTCTAGTTGGGGTTTTTTTTTGCTTTATTTTTTGTGGGTTTTTGTTTGTTTGTTTTGTTGTTGTGATTTTAATTTTTAATTTCAGAAAGATTTTTGTTCTTAGCAGTGCTTTCCTGGAAATAAGAAAGATTTTTAATATACATATATGCATATGTTTAAAATACAGTGATACAGCTCTGTTGCTTATTGAGTTGATTTTATTCCTTGGAAATAGTATCAGTAAGCCAAATAAATGGTTATTTGTTTTTTCCATTATGTGCTTTACACACTGTTTCACTGCCAAAGATAAGACACTTGGAAACAATTTATGGGTAATAAAACAGTTGTTAGTATGAGCACAGAGACAGTTTCTCATAAAAAGATTATACAGAAAGAAGTTGTGATGAAAGTTGAAGTTAAAATTATAGTGCTTTTGTGGTCACTGAGGTTTAAGGAAACTGATTTTATGACACCTAGAATTTTCTTCTGCATATGTGTCCACTCAGTCAATAGAGAAGAGGGTTTTGGGGCAGATGGTGAGTTGTACTGCCTGAACATAGTATAATATGCAATTTTTTCAGGTTGTTTAGTCTTTCAGTGAGGAAGCATTGAAAAGGTAAAGCATTGTGTATTGGCAGCACCTCTGGCTTTCTGGGGAAGGTGTCCCCAACTCAAGCTAGTGAGCTCGTGGGGTGGGAGCCAGGCTAAGGCATAATTTTGGTACATTTCTTGAAAGAAGATGCTGTGGCTGAGACCCTTGGTTGTGTATGTTTGTGCCTGTGGAACTGTCAATGTCCTGTTCCCTGAGGGGTAAGTTAGAGTGTCACCACACCACTTCACTAATCTAGAAATCTGACTCATGGAGTGATTGCAAGTCCAGTTAGTTTAATACTCATTTTGCTGTCATGCACTTATCCCGTAGCTCAAAAAAGGGAATAAACCGTGCCTTTTGGTGTGTGTTTCTACTTCAGACTTCCTTTAGCAGAAGACGAATTTCTGCATAGCTCTACTGGACCTTCCTCTTCACAAAAGTCCCAGGGATTCTCTTGAGGAACCATAATTCTGAAAATAGGTGTAACTTATTTCCCACTATTTTTTTTTTTTTTCTGTTTGAGATTGTCAGGCAGAGTGTATGGCCTTGAAGCCTGCCTTTAACACAGACCTATCTGTGATACAGGATGATTTTGTTTCTCTGCCAACAAAAGTATGAGTTAGCCTGCTTTTGATTGTCTTATTTCAAGCAGGTAAGAAACTTCCTTTCAAAACATGTTTATTGTTGCTTACTGAAAATAGGTCAACATTTATCTTCCTTAATTGCTGTCTTTTCATCGCTCCACGTGTTCTAATTTTTTTGGTGCTTTTAATGCTGAGGCAAAGATTTTTTTTTCCCACAAACCAACAGTGACCTATAGCAGTAACTTTGAAATATTTTTTGAACACAAACTGGAAGTAAACACAAAAAAGTCTTGTAACTGCTTCAGAAGACTGTTTCATGTAAAAATTATATTTACTTTTGGGAACTAGTTTGTGGAGGAAGTTTCTGAATCTCTGAGGTCTGGAAGGCAGTTTCCTTCTGGAAAGTCAGCGACTTTCCAGAATGTTTGATTCTTTCATGTGTGGTGATGAATGTGCGTTGCCAGCAGTGCCTTGTCCTGTGCTGCTCTGCCCAGCAATCCCATGGACGTATCTCCCTACGTAGGCATTTGTGTTCTGTATGTGATGTGTTTTTGCAAGTCTGGATTCCATGTGAAATATGTGGAAGAGTTGTGTAGGGAAGGAATCAGAAGCATTTCTGTCCTGTGTCCCTTACTCTGATTCAGCGCTGAATCCCCCTGGATTTTCTAGGATCACTGTTCTTCACCTTCTCTTGCTCTTCAGTCACTTAGGCTACTTTACAAAGGGAGCTGTAGTGAATTTGGGATGTCTCTCTGGAATGAAGTGGGGAAGCTGCTGGGTTTGAGCCTTCCACAGCTTGGTACTGTACATATGTGAAGGTAAGTTCTGATCACTGCTCCCAAAACACATGTAGTCCAAGTAGTATGGCTTAGTTACTTGTAACCAGGCCTTTGTGTAAGCAAAACACTGGGAACTGATATACATCAGAGAGGTTGGCTTGACCAAAACTATATGATAAAGCTCACAGGGAAAAACAACAGTTTTTCTGCAGTCCTTGTATTATTCCTATGGCTTAAAAGCCATAGTCCATTTATTCCTATGGCTTAAAATATATTTTGGAACAAGATCCACACACCGTACCACACCTCCACAAACACTCTCTCTTAAAACTGTGAATAAGTCCTTTGTATCTCAAAAGTTCTTTGGTCTGGAAGTCTGTTAGTCAGAAAACCTTTTCTGAAACTCTTTATTTTTAAACATTTTAATTCTTTTATCATAGTAGGCTTTATTTCACTGAGTTTAGAAAAATTTCCTCCTGTGTATTTGTTCCTGACTTTTTGTGTGTGTGTGTGATATTGTTCACCGAAGTATGGGGGAAAAATAACCTTCTCTGTAGGAACGAGCATGACTGTTCAAGGTAATTCTTTTGTAGCAATGACTTCTTTGCAGTAGTAGTAACCACTTCCCAGTGTCTCCTACTGTGAAGAGAGCTTTGACAGCAGAATTTGTTGTCACCTTTTGGAAGGTGTTGTTAGAGGAGCAACTCAGACTCTTAGCTCTGATGGTTTGGGAAGTCACCGTCTGGTCTGGTGTTTCAGTCCTTGGATCAGCATTGCCAGAGCAGAGAGTGTATTTCTCATTTGGAAGTGAGCTCCAGCAGCAGCTTCAGCTAAGGACCTGGGCTTGGAGCTGAGGTAGCTGAAGTGCATTATGTTTGCTGTCTTTCCTGTCCCTGTGTGTTGGCTCCTCAGTGCTGGTTGCTGCCCTCCCAGAAACTTGAAACTGATAAAACAAATGCTAAACCTCATTCCTCAGGGTTCTGAGCCAGCATTCAGTTACTGAAGTCATCAGGGAGTAAACGTGATGTGATTGTAGACTGCACAACTGTCTATATGTTCTGACTAAAACAATCAGAAATAAATTCTTACATTCTTTAGTTTAAACTTTTCATCAAAAAGGACAATTAAAAAAATGAGATGCTAGAGTTTAGTAGTAGGGGTCTGTTCTTAGATTTTGTTCGTGTCTAGTAGGTCAACTTCCATTTTTTCCATGCATTTATAGGAAAAGGGGGATTTAAAGTGCGTAATCCAGTAATGAGTAAAAAAGAGGACTAGAGCCAATGACAAAAGGGAAATGACAGTAACCATCTGCTGACTGCAGGTGACTGGAAAGTCCAGAATGCATGTGTGTCTCTTCTTGTTACTAAAGAATAAAAAAGCTTCTTCAGATGTTTTCCCCTTCCTCAAATAACCTTAATGCATGATTCTTGTAGAGAGGTGTTCATTCTTTTTACTGCTTTTCCTCAAAAGCTCTTAGCTGAAGTATTAGATCATGTGTCTTTATAATGAAAAAATAGAAGATTTTTCTCTTTAAGTAGCTTACTACTTAAGATGGTGTAAATCTCAATAATCTTCATGAGAATCACAGTTACACTCTTGAGTAAAGTCCATGTCAGAGTTGAATTTGTTTCGTTTGAAAAAATGACTTGTTCATGATTTTTGGTGCTTAGTTTGTCTCTGGCGTTAAACCTTATTTTTGGTGAAAGACGGATCATAAAATGTGGTGTATAAAGCTTTTCCTGAATGCCTGATCATCTTGTGTTTGTGTTTTACTGCAAAACTGAAGCTGAAGTGGCCTTGTTTGTACTGCAGTGGGATAGGGTAATGCTGACAGTAGGCTGGAATAGTCTGTAATGAAGAACTGGAATTATAGGGGTCTGGGCTGTCAACTTATTCAGTTGATATAGTTGTGTGTAGAAAAAGGTATGTGCCTGCACTGGCTGTGGTGGTTTAAGGTGGTTGGAAAGGCAAGCTTGGAGTGCACTCTTAAAGGCATTAAAGGCCTTGTAACTCAGAAGTAATTGCAAGAATGTGGATGGTATGCTTTGAAGTGTCTGATCCAAATAAGGAGCTCCTTGCAGTCATCTAATATTCATAATATTTCCTTTACTTTCAGGTTAATATTTAGGAGGTAGAAAGTCTCTTGAATTGCCTTTACCCACACGGGGCAAGAACAAGTATTTAGTGTGTCAGTATGCTTCTGTGGTTGCATTATCCTAATTTTCTTTGGCTTTACAAATGGTACATTTTCCCTGGTTTTATTGTTAAAATGCTGCTACAGAAAACATTTCATAGTTCACATTGTGCCTGTTGGTTCTTACTTCATTGCAGAAAGAAGAACTGGTGATAAACTAATGTTAGCAACCTGCATTTGGCTTTGATAATAAATAGAGTCAAACCATCTTACATTGGAGGTTCTGTGTTACTCTCCCATAAATATGCCCAAAAATTAAATTTAAATAGACTAAACCAGAAAGAACTGTCAAAATAGGATATCTTGTGATCCCTCCTTCTGCAGGTGTAAGTGTGGGATGTACTGATTGAGGCTTCATTTTTGTCATCATCAAGTCCAGCAATAACAGGTGTGTGGTGGGAGGAAGAGGGGCCTCTGATAGCCTGGGCCTTTGCTCCTAATGTGGCTGACAGTCACCTCTGCTGCTTCTCCAGTGGTGATGTCATTGCAGAGATAATGATTCCTCAGGACATGCTGTATTTGGGGACCATAATTTAGGTCCTTTCATTGCCTTCAAAGAGTTCTGTAGAACTTCAAAGAGTTGACCTCCACTTTCATATAGACGATTTACTTTGAAATTAGTATTTTGAGCTAGACTTGCTGTTTATTGCAAGTCTAGCTCAAAATTGCAAGTCTAGCTCAAAAAACTTTAGCAATGTTTTTACAGCATTTGTTTAAAAATACAGAGTTAGTAAACTGTAACATGCTTAAAATCTTGTGTAGTAAAACCTTGTTTCTCTCTTGCCAAGAAAATCTTTAAAGCAAAGATGCTTTAAAAAAAATTGAAACAAAACTTATTGCAGCAGTGGGTCCATTGCCTAGGCCAGGTGGAGCTCAGATGACATCACCTGTCAGGAAGATATTCCTGCTTGTGAGTTCATGGTTAATCTGGAGATATGGAAGATGTCAGAGTGTGTGAAACTGCTCATCCAAATTTGTAGCTGCTCTCTGAATGTTACAGCTGTTGTTTAGTGGCTTTTTTATAAGGTGACTTCTAATGAGTTTTTATGCTGTACTAGTCAGTTACCTGAAGAACCTGAATTTTTTTTCTGGGATTCCTACATATAATACTCTCACTGGGTTCATGGGTAAAGCTGTGCCCAAGTTAGGGAGAGGGAAAAGCTTTCTGAAGAGTTGCATGTAGGTTATGCCAAGCCAAGTCTTTGAAAGGGCAAAGCATGTTGTCTGTAGTTTAAAAAATGATAGAAAATACTATAGTATTGAAAGTTCTCTAGTTCCCACACTTGGTTTTTTGGTTTGAAATTGCTAAACTTTCTCTTGTGGCTAACATCATAAGTAGCACCTGTTAAAAATGGTGGAGAACATGCATGTCTTTGTTCTTTTATGTGCTCTTTTTCTGGTTCTCTATAGCTAGGCCTATGTTAGCATTCTTTTCTTAATCCCTGGGTGGTTGGAATTGTAAGAGAAGCAAGTATGGTGCAGTTCTTCTCCTTGGGGCTGCTGGGAAGGGCAGGGTGAAGCTCTTGTTCCTGGTCACAGCACACATGGGTTGAGCTGTTCCTCCTTGGGCACTTTCCAGCCTTGCAAAGGTGACAGTCAGATTTTTTTTTCCCCCCTGTGCTGTGTGTGACTCTCCTGAACTCTGAGTCTTAAGCACAATAAATCCCAGCACTCAGCGAGAGTAGTATTTTTCAGGAAACTGGAATGGAAGTAGACCACATGTGGAAGTGCATGCTCTTTATAAAGTTTATAAAGTCTGAAAATATATTTTCTCTTTTTTGACACAGAAAATATAAAAACATAGATGCATTTAAAATACAAAAATCTAAGATTCAGCTCTTTATTCTCTAAGGAATCAGCAAAGACATTCTGAGTTAATGTGGGGGATGCTATCTTTATTTGGTGGATACCTACAATAGCTGTCCTCATGCTGGCGTGCTCTATATTTTTATATGAACTTGTAATGTATAGGCTGACCATAATTTTGCCCTTTTTCTTTGTTTTTAGATTTATTATTTTCTTGTGCAGACATGGGAAAACTTGTTCTTGGTTGCCATAATATTTATAGCTTTGTTGTGGCTTATGTTTATGTTTTTTAAGTGGTGTGGTTTATTTTAACTGTTGCAGATGGTTTCAGGGAAATTTGGTAAGAAGGATATGACTGTGCTTTAGTATAACTTTTGACCTCACCACCTATAGATACAAAGGGTAACAAAAGCCCTTAATGTAATCAATTGCTAAATAATATTTTTATGCGGAGAGCTTACACTTTGGTATGCAGTTTTTGGGAAATTAGTCTTCGGCTAATCTGTGTCTTCACAGGACCTTTGTGACACTCTGGGTGAGAGAAATACCTGTATGAGGAAGAACCAAGGGCACAAATTAGGGAGGTAGAGGAAGCAGATTCCAGAAGATTAAAATCAGGGGAAGACAAAGCTCTGGGGTGAACCTCTTCGTTTGTTATCTATAAGCATAGGCAACAGCCACTGCTGTTAAATCACAGGATTTTTAAACACCAACCTGAAAATCATAAGACTCCTTATACAAATGAAATCAGAGTTTGAGAAATACAGTATAATACAGTAGTATAATTTTAAGTATTATATTATTCCACAATAACGTAATGTTATACCTACTAGCATATTACCTACAGTTTCAAAACTAATTATTTAATTTTTTTTTTCTTTATTAGGTCCTGGTGGCAGGAGGAGAATACCGTCCTAAGATGGAAGTCAAAACATCATTTAGCAAAGCCGGGAGGATTCCTGAAACTGTATCCACATTAATTAATGAAGAATTCGTCTTGGTTCATCAGAAATCTGAGGACACCTCTGGAAAAGATGAAAAACCGCAGCTAAAGGTTTGCCATGACTTTATTTTTAGCTGTAGCAAGGTTTGTATTGATGAAGAGTGCATACTTGTGTCTGCTTGAGGAGTCTTAGACTCTAATTTTTGTTCTTGCTTATTACCAGTGAAATTAACAGCTCTGATACAGCAAATCTGCCCAAAAGTGGCAGTTCAGGTTTTCTTTTAATAACTTCTTTGGGGGTTAGCTTTGTTATATTCCGTGGATCTATACATAAGTAAAGGACTTTACAAAGAATGAGCTTTGGTTTAAAGCTTAATATTCTTTATTGAGTGATCAGAGACTCTGTTGTTATCTTAAAAACGTGTAATTGAACTATACAGGAATAGATTGCAGAGGGTCTTGGGCTTTAGTTTCTAATTTAGTTTTCCTGCTATGTGCTACTTTAGGCACGAGTGAGGCCTTTTCTAAAAGCTTTCTACCCCCAAATAGCAGAATATTTTAACGCTTGGGTGATAGCTGATTGGTTGAATACAAATTTCTCCACCTGAGCTGTAGTGACTGATGTACTGGTTTTGGTCGGCTTGGAACAATAAGAATTTGTTCCCCCTGAAATGACAGTAAGTACCTAGTCTTTGCAGTACTCTTTGGCAGTTACTTACAGCTGATAATTTCTGTCTGTATTAGACATTATCTGTTTCTCTAGTCTGGAAACAGGCTGGTGAACTGGAGGCAGAATCCGTGATGCCGCTTTTGCCATGGTTTTCTTTTGTCTGAAAAGCTGGTACTTGTGAAATATTCTATTTTTCTTTCTAGGGAGTGTGTATCTTCAATTTTTTTTTTTTTTCATTTCCTTAGGCTTGCACCCCTGTTATGTGTGGGAAAATTGGTGAAGCAACTGAAATGGACTGGTTATGACTAAGAAAATGAAATTTTCTTTAAGACTACTTGATAGCACAGTCTGTTGATCTTTAGTCTGAATGGAGGCTCTAAATACACAAACCTGTTTTCTAAGAAAAGTCTGTATTTTTTTGATGGATGGTTTTTGAATTAGCAGTGAGAACATTAGCGTTTTGTGTAAGGGGATGTGACACTGGATTACATTTGATTCAATTTTGTTGATTCTTGGTTGTTGTCTCGTTCAGCAAAGTTTCTTAACTTTTGCAATGAGTAAGACTGTATGTTTGAAAAATAATAGTGAAAGTAAAACTATAAGTACCTTCAAAAAATACCATCTCCTGTTTACAGGTATTTTCAAATGGAGATGAGGAGTTGGAGAAGGCAATGGAAGAGATACTGCGGGATTCTGAGAAGGACCAGAATGTCACTGCATTCCAAGAAGGTTTCAGTGATGGCAGTGGCCAGGCAGCTGCGGAAGGGTCAGCAGGACAAACAAACCAGGCATCTTTGCAGCTTGTTTTAGACCCTTCTACTACAGGTATTGCCTGAGTGCTTTCCCCCTTAATCACACATGGTAGGTTTTTTCTTTGTGCAGGTTCAGGTTAACCTTAAAATGGATATAAAGCTTTCCAGCACTTCATTCTGAACTTATGTTGGTGAATACCCTGGGGCGTCCTCTTGTTGTTAGTTGAAGACTATAGATTGTCATTGGATTGATGCCCTGAACTGCTCTGCTTTGGTCAAGATAATATTCATTTTGTCTTCAGCTCAGGATGAGTTGGGACTAAGGATGGTGTGAGTTGATGAGTAGACAATAGCTGAAAATCTGCTGCTGCTGAAGCTCAAGAAGTTTCAGCAGTTTCAAGCAGTGTTCATTGATGGTGCCATCTGCAAATGAAATACACCCTGAGCAAACTGATTAAACTGTCCATCTCTGATCCTCTCACCAGGTAGCAGTAAGGCTAGCTTTGGATTTGATACTTGCTAGGAATGACTGTGGTACTCTCCCGGTGTTTGAAGTTTTTGTGAAACAGGGAGGACAGAAAGCTTTTAATGTAAACGATATTGTATATATGTTATGTAAAATATATTTTAGCTTTTATTTATATAGCTACAACATAAAAGTGCATGTATTCCATTACATATATTATGAACACAATACAAGGCTGTGGTCATCTCTGTGTGCCTTGAACTACAATTCTTTTTTTCTCAATAACATGGAGGGCACTTCTGTGGTGATCTGTCAGCTAATTCCCATAGCATCTCTTGGAAATAAAATAAATACGTTCTTGTTGTAGAATAAGACAGACAGTTTATGTGAAATGGAAATACCCATGTGTTAATTACATATATTCTGTATTTCTGAGAATCTTAACTTACTGGCTTCCTGTTTGACATTCTTCAAACAGAACACAATCCTTAGCATGAGTGAACAGAGAAATATTTGTAGGTATGTTTCTCTCATCCTGCTCCACCCCAACAGGAATAATTCAGTTTTGCAACCTTCATGATTCTAAGTATTATCAGCTCAGGTAATACGAAATAGAAATAATGGCACGCAGGGGTGTTGGGACTAGGCGATCTTCAAGGTCCATTCCAATCCCTTAACCTTCTATGATTCTTCAGTTCTGTGTTTCTGTGACTGCTTAGAAAGACTTGGAGTGTCTGTACTGTATTCCAGTGGTGCTAAAGAGAGTCAAGAGGCAGTTTGTCTCCATGCCACACTTGCAAACATGAGCTAGATTAGAACAGAATTCACAGTAATATTAAGCTGCCAAATGGATTTCTTGCTATTGAAGCTGAACTGTCTGCTCTCATGTCCATTCCTGGACAATGTAGGAGATTTTGCTGTGGAACTGATTGGAAAAGAAAGTGTGTAAAAATAAAAGCAAATGGCTAAAGAAGTGGTTTCTTCATTTTCAGAAATCTCTGCACCAAGGCAATCTTCTCTCAGTGAACCCCTGGAAGAGGACAGTGTGCTGTTTAACAAACTGACTTACTTAGGTTGCACAAAGGTGTCAGCCCCACGGAATGAACCAGAAGCTCTCCATGCCATGGCAAGCATGAAGTCCTCAAGTCAAGCCCCTTTACCTGTAACGCTCTATGTTCCAAACATTCCAGAAGGCTCTGTAAGGTAACACACGAGAGTTTCAATTGTTGCTTAAGCAGACACATAAGAAGTGGTTTCTGATTTTCTGGAAGTAAAATTGCTGGATTTGTGCCTGAGGTTCTTGCTGAAAAGAGTTAATTTTGAGAAATTCGTCTGAGGCATCAAAATGTGTGCTCAAATTTACCATGCAGTTTATGGCTGGTGGTACCAGTTGCCACACAATGTCAGCAAAAGCAGCTCTTTCTGCCTTATTATCAGCTCAAATATGATAGTAAGAGATACTGGAAAGGGAGAGCTGATAATACCTGTGTTCTCCTGAGCTCCCTAGTCTGTCAGCACTTCCAAGGTGTATGTGTTGCAGGAGTCCTTCTGGCCTTGGGTTTGCTGCAGAAGCAGCAGTTCAGACTCTCCATCCATGCTGCAGAGTTGAGATGCCAACTCTGCTTCCAGCCATTGCTGTGCAGAAGCCAGCTCTGGCCTGTATCTGCCTCATGGTGCAGGTGCTGACCATTGCTAGATACCAGGAAAGATTTCCCCATGTGAGAAGGGTCTTTTATTTAGTGATGAGAGAGTCAAAGGTTCTTAATCAGGGTGCACTAAACATGCACCTTCAGTGTTCTTGCATCCAGGAGTAGGGAGCATCTCAATATTCAAGATGTTTGTTTTTAAGCTCTGGTAACAAGATATCTGAAGGATATGATTAGATTTCCTTCCTTGCCCGAGCTGTGCTTATGTATTGACTATCATCTTGTGGAGGAACAGAAGGACCTTCAAGAATCTGTGTTATTTTCTTCTATTTTGTTCTTTGAACCCAATTGAAGTTTCATTTGACATTATAAAATATTTCATTTGAATTAGGAAATTACTGTTTACTTTTATGATGGCAGCTGTTGCCCAGACACAAGATGCAAGGTGTTCTGTGCCTGTTTTTGTACCCAATGTGGCCATTCAGGAGGGTGGTTTTGCAAGTGAAACATCAGGTTCCTTTGATCTTTAATTTCAGAGGATATCAGTGAGTGAAGGACTGCCCAAGAAGTCTGCACAGAGCTGGAAGGGTGCATCCATGTGTGACATAATACATTCCATCAAAGCTCAGTTGACACCAGTGTTGGCTTCAGGAGTATGTCTATTCCTGGTGTATGAATACTTGTCCTGTGAGGTTCCAGTTATGTCACACCAATGTGCTGAATCCTCTGAGGGCTCTTCTTGCCTTTAGATTAGTCCTGTATTTTCATTGTTACACACTTGGGATTTCAGGTGACTAAAGTTTGTTCACCCTTGATGTGAATGTGCATATGGACAAGTAGTGAAAAGACAAAGGAGAACACTGTGGCTCTAACTATAATTCTTTAAAAGTCACTGTCCAGCAGTCTGTTCTGAAACACCACTCTTCTGCTTCAAAGTTTCTGAAGTATTCTTTGGGTTCTGTGTTTCAGAGTATGTTAAGATTTTCTGTGAGGTCTTAGATCTGTGGTTAATATTCACCTGAATGTGGCAGAAAGTGTTTGCTAAGCTATATAGTTATGTTGATTCCAAAATTGTTTTCTTAATGATTTCTTAAACAGATATTTAAATTTGTTTATAATGTTGCATTTTCTTTGATCTTTGTATAGAAATCACATTTTTATGCTTTTGGTGGTTTCTACGTTTCTTCTTTCATGTTTTTCACAAGCGATGGTCGTTGGTAGTGTATGGTATAGAGGTACTTTATTTGTCTATATTATGGCATATAAAGGAAATAATGTTACAACCAGAAACATTTACATCTTAAATTTGTATAGCATAACATTTCTGTTCCTGCTGCCCATCTCATCTACTTTCATTTAGTAGTAATTAGAGTTTAGATCTTTTTTATCTAATTGCAGAAAAACCTTTCAGGTAGGCCTGTCTGTTTACTTACCTGTTCCTTTGATTTTCCTTGTTGCTCTTCTTGCCAGAATAATAGATCAATTGAACAATGTGGAGATAGCCTCATTTCCCATCTATAAGGTGTTGTTCTGTGTGCGTGGGCAAAATGGGACTTCAGAGAGTGACTGCTTTGCATTTACCGAAAGCAGCTGTGGAACAGAAGAGTTCCAGATCCATGTTTTCTCCTGTGAGATTAAAGAGGCTGTAAGTATTCTGTGTTGTGAGTGGCTGGGAAAAAGGATACAAGCAATATTTGAAGAGGTCGTTCCCAGTGTGGAAATGGTGTATAGTGCCTTGAAAAATATGTTAGCACATATTAATGAGTTTTGCAGAATGTGTGGCTAGTCATACATGAATATTATTGTAATTTTAAGTTTTTCCTTTTAGTATTTCAATAAAATTCCAAAGTGCACTGTAATGGGAAGATCTGGAAAGCCTCATCTGGGGCTTTTGCGGGCTTCATTTGGGTGTGTTTCACACTAAACTTGCTCTGTATACCTTTTGAATTATGAAGAACCATGCTATAGTGCTCTCCCCTAGATATTTTAGGAAATACTATGTGACAGTTTGGGGGAAAAGGACTTTTTAGGGTGGAAAAATAGAGGTTGAAAAAGAAGAAATCTCCTTGGGTTTTGACATCTGTTGGAGCAAGCTGTATATTGTATTGTTAAATACACAACTTGAAAAGTACATTATCCACATCCTCTAATGAGCTGCATTCCTAATCTCTAATTTATATTAACTCACTGAGCATGACATGAGCGGGGAATGTGACAGGAATGGAAATTGGAGATGTTGTTACTGAAATGGCTTGGCTATTGAACACATGTTGAGTGCTTTGTGTTACATGAGGCGTGGTTTGTGTTCAGTGCAAGAGGCAAGGAACAGCGATTTTATGACCTTCAAAAACATCACAATACACCATTAAAAAGACCCTTATTTTTGATCAAAATATTAATCGTTTTGCTTTTCTGCAGGTCAGCCGAATTTTGTATAGCTTCTCCACAGCATTCAAGCGTTCTTCCAAACAAGCATCTGATCATGTGAAGGACTTTGCTCTTCCCACTCCAGATAGTGATGTGTACACTTTCAGTGTCTCCTTAGAAGTCAAAGAAGATGATGGAAAAGGAAATTTTAGGTAATCAGAATGGAAAGGGGAAAGCAGAAATCTCTTTGGGAAAAGCACACAGCCACTTTCTGAATGCACATCTCCTGTGTTGCAACAAAATTCATTTGACCTCTTTTCATAAGCAGACATGCTATAAATAGGAAGCTGCTGTTTTGCTGATACAATTTTCTTCTCTTTATTTTTTCTGTAGAAAGATTAAAATTCAGGATACCTTTTTTCAAGTTAATTTCTTTTTACTACATTATTTCTCTTAGGGATGCTCAATGTAGGCCTGTGTAAATGGAAAAGATAATCTGTTAAGAACTTTAGAGCAAATTTCTTGAGTAAATGTAGTCTAGTCTGTATTTTGGATCTGGTCTCTTTTTTGGATTTTTTTTTTTAAAGCTAATGAATTCTGAATTTATTGAAAGTTTAGAAAATGTAAACTCTTTTCTGTATTTAACAGTTGATGTTCTATACCTGCTGAAGGATGTTTCTATTCTTTTAGCCCTGTGCCAAAGGATAGAGATAAATTGTATTTCAAGCTAAAACAGGGAATTGAGAAGAAAGTGGTGATCACAGTTCAGCAACTCTCGAACAAAGAACTGGCCATTGAAAGGTAAAAATCTTACAAAAGTTATGAAGATTAGATTTTTGGAAGAATGGTATTTAATGTCGTTTTCTCTGACTTTGCAAGTTATGTGACAGAAAAAAATGTACCAATAACGCCAAGTATGATTGCACAATAGAATTAATGCCACCAGGTGGCAATCTTATCAAAAGAGTAACAATAGAAGAAATCAATTCTACTGAAAAGGAAATTCAAGATAATAGGAGAATCAAGAAAACCTGCCCCCCAACCCTCCCAAATCCTGATTGATCTCTTGACTTGCTTTCAAGCTTTTACTTCAGAACAGAAACTAAAATTTTATACAAGGAATATACAGTAGAATTTTTTATCATTGTTTTTGTGTTGTAAAATTATGTTTTTAGTACCCATTGACTTTAAAATAAGTCTATTTTCAGTGTAATTTTAATTTAAATAATTTTGCCTTCAAGATTCAGTTAATGAGGCATTTATGAATAGCATTTTATTATTGCTTTTTTCCCCAAAGTAAAACTACCTTTCTTAGAAATTAGTTTTAATTTTGGTGGTGTTTAGAATATTCAATTGGGATGTTATTTTTACCGCCACAAGCTTTAGTGTGAAAAAGTTATTTAATTGGAATGGCATACATGGGCTTGTAAGTTGTTTTATGTACTTAACCCATATAATATTAAAATTCAAAACTGGTGAAAAATGAATGGAGGTTACATCAGACTGGGCTTCAGAGCAATTTAATGTCAAGGTATTTCAAAGCGGAGATTACAATGCAAAAAAGATTTCTAAAGAAATTTGGTCTTTGGTCTAAAGATTTCAAACATCCTTTGTCATGGTTTCAGGAGATCAAACTTGCTGCTCAGAGAAATTGCCCCTTCCTGGTGTTGAGGCAGAACCTAGGGTTGGGTCAGGGTGATGGAGGAAGTTACGCTCATGTGTTACTGTGGCCCTTCCTGCTCTTGTGCCCTGTTTGACCTGGGTGTTGCCAGTTTTTATTTGGATCAAAGCACCTGAAGGAATGGTGTTCGTTCTTGAGTCACGTGTGGCACTACGTGGGTTCAGTCCCACAATGGGGGATGTCAAGTCTCAGTTGTTTATAGGATTCAGGAGGAGAATTCTGGTTAATGACTTAAGGGGAGGCTTTAAGGAAGCTATTCTGAAGAGTAAAATAGCCTTTCATTCTGAGAGATGGAAGGATTGACTCTCTTCTCAGTACAGTGGTGTTTAGATATCGTTTGCTATCAATCATACATGAGAGTTAATCCCGAGTTATGTAAGTATACTTTAGCTTAAAATCTAGGCTCATATCCTTAGACCTAAATTACAGAATATTGGTTGGTCTCTCATTAGTAGTGGAAACTCTTAAAAGATCACAGAATACCAGAATGGTTTGGGTTGGAAGGGACCTTAAAGACCACCCTGCCCTGTCATGGGCAGGGACACCTTCCACTAGACCAGGTTGCTCCAAGCCCTGTCCAGCCTGGCCCTGAACACTTCCAGGGATGGAGCAAACACAGCTTCTCTGGGCAACTGCTGGCAGGGCCTCAGCACCCTCACAGGGAAAAATGTATTCCTAATATCAAATCTAATCCTGCCCTCTGATGGTGGGAAGCCATTCCCCCTTGTCCTGTTACTGTGTTAACTTAGTACTATCAGCCTTATCCATAGGTAGCATTTGTATTTTTATACATGGAAATATACGTTAGTGAATAACAATTTCAGTTCCTTTTTTTTTTTCCTGATCTAGAAAGTAGGGGAGTATGTGCAGGTGCACAGAGCTGCTCGGTAGGCAGCTGTTAGTGCAGAAACCCTGCAAGTCTGAAGTGCAACCAGAGCCCACAGTCTGTGCAGGTCATTTTGAATCCTGGGTGTGTGGTTGAGCCTCCTCATGTCGGAGGCTGAATGTGTTGACAACTGTTTCTGTAAAATCCATCTTCTCTGCAAGTGAGGGTCCTGACCTTGTTTGAGCTCATTTTCCTCTTTGAAATAAGAGGGAAGAGAAGCCTTGACTCTTCTTAGAGCTGGATGCTGCTAAGCATGATAAGTCTCTGCTTCTGTAAGAGGCACGGGCTACTTGTTCCTCACTCCCATTCTTTTGGAAAGATACTTCCCAAAAATTGTGGCTGTCTTGCATCAGAATTTGTGTACATCTGAGGATGCACAGCAGGAGTAGGATCTGGGAGCTGTTGTCTTAGAAAGCCACAGATATTTATCTGCCTCTGGATCTGGGCCTTCCATTTCTCTGTAGCAGCTGTACCAGAAGCTGGTGACCCCCCTACTATTATCAGTTATAACTCTCTCAGAGCTCTTTCTGCCCCAGAAACAAGAAGTGTAGTAAGTGTTCTTTTAGGTTCTGCCTGGTTTAATTCTCTCAGAGAATCTGGCTTGTGTGACTAAATCCAAGTCCTGTGTCTGAGCTGCCCTGGGTGATTTACATGGCACTGCATTACGGATATAGATAAATCAAAATTGTCGTCTGCTGGTTTATTTACCACTTAGCTTTTTATGATTCTGGTATTGAAAGATTATGGACAATGGAAAATACAATTGTGGATGTAAGTTACTGTCAAGTGTAATGAGGTGGAAAATGAAAACCATATACCCTAATGTAATAAGGGAAAGCTAGGTGGTGTAGTAATTGCATATCTTAAGACTTTTACACTTAGTGTTATTAAAATTTTAGTTGCTGGTGTTCATATGTCCAAGCAATATCATGTTCAGCATAATAGTTCTGAGTGCCAGTGAGAAAAAGTGGTTTGATTATCAGAGAACCAAACAGAAAAAAAATTCTTGAAACAAAACCCTCTGAATTACAACCCCAATTTTCCATAATATTTCAAATTGCAATTACTTTGAGGTTTTTTTAAATTTTAAATCAAAGTTTTTAAGAAACCTGTGCAAGACCGCTTGCTGTGTGTTGCAAATATATAACTCTCTTTGGTGTTTTTGTTCCTAATGGAGTATCTTCAAAGGACAGAAAGATAGAGATGATTTGCAGAAACTTCAGACCTGGATTTGTGCCTTCAATAGTCAGGAGCTTTGAAAATCTGAGTGTTTGAAGAAGTTTCTGGAGTTGGTTTTTTTTTTGGCTTGTAAAAATATCAAGAACATTTTCTTGTAAAATGTTTGGACTCAAATCCTGGAATTTGTGTAGCACACGATTGAGATTTAAAAAAATGAAGCCTTAAAATTGAGCAAAGTCTTGTTTGTTTGTTTGTTTTTTTTAAGGGCCCATGATGCTATGTGATATTTTGCAGCAGTGCTATTATGAATAATAGAATGAATGAATTTGTATTTTTCCCTATGATTACATGAGTACAATTTTTAAAACAAACTAGAGAGAGAGTGAATTTCTTCCTGCCGGTCTCCATCACTGATGTAAAGGAATTGTTGATATCTTTGAACTTAGTATTATACATTTTCTTGAGGAATAATTGAATTTTCACAGGTCAGATGCTAATTTTTGCCATTGTCATTCTGGAAAAGAATTTCATTGTCTTTTCGGTAACATATGTTGTGTTGTTTCCTGAGCGTTGCCATAACAATAACAAACAACTTGCCTGAAAGGTACTCTTAAAATTAGAAGCAGTGGGTGGCTGTCCATTATGTTCAGGCAAAGACTTTCGCGTTGTGAAAAGCTAATGTATGTATCTTTTTCCCTTTTTTTTTGTTCTAAATAAACTTCACAGGTGCTTTGGGATGTTGCTAAGTCCTGGACGAAATGTGAAGAACAGTGACATGCATCTACTAGACATGGTAATACTTAACTCTAATAAGCTGTTAAATAAGATAAGGTGATTTAAAAAAGAAAATGAAATAAACCCCAGCCAAGCAAGCTTCTGATATATTTTGCTTTGTTTGATTCTCTGTTTCTTAAATCCTGGGATTTGATGTCTACAATCGTAAGATGGACAGAACATTTCAGTTTATCTCAAAATCTGTTGGCATCTGCTTTTTTTTCAATTAGTGAAGCAGAGATACAAATAACTGAGCTTTTGATATTTTGTTAAGCATGATCCCTAAAAATTTAGAGCAAATAATTGCTTTTGGATTTGGGTGCCAGGGAAGTGCTCCTATTTTTTCCAAGGGGCTGAAAATTTTGCCTTTATTTCCTTCATTTGATTTTTAAAGTATTGCTCAAGAGTTTAAAGTATTCGCTTGTTTTCTACAATATTCTCTTTCTTAGAGTTGCTTTTGAGAGAACTGCAAAGCAATGTCATAGTTTCTGTGATAATACCAATTTTTATTGTCTCTGTGGATAATACCTCAAGGTATGAAGTGCTAGAGTTAAACCCATCAGACCTTTTGTGGCTTTACAGTTGTCCCAGTTTTGTCTAGATCATTTCTGTAGTTATGTTGCTGATTCTAGCTATCAGTATTTAGTTCTCTTGTCAGACTCATTTATTTGCCTGATTGTATCTACTGGCTCTTTTTTCCCTGGTTTTATTTGCTGAAATTCGTTCAGATTTTCCCTTTTTGTTATTTGATTATAAAAATGAGTACATTATAATGAGTTTTGGAGTGGTGGTGTTGTTTCTATAAATCTATACAACATCTTTTTACTGTATCTGAAGTCCTGTCTTTACTCCACCTTGAATTCTGTTTACATTTACACTCCAAGTACATTTAACTGCTGGATATAATGAATTGTTAGTTAATTTCTTGAGTGTAGTATAGAAATAGACATTTGTGATTTCCTTTCAACCTTCTTTCTCCATATTTAAATCTGGAATACTGAGTCACTTTTATTTCTCTACCACAAACTGGATTGCAGAGAGGGAACATCAGTTTCCTTTCATCTGTAAAGAGGCTATCAGATAGGCCTGTTGGATCTCTAGGTACTATGCCAGAAAACTTCAGGAAGCATGTACTTGCCTCACACTAGTAATAGTTCATTCCATTAATCCATTTTTTTTACTCTAAGGTTCCTAGAACTTTCTCATCCCTGTGCTCTGTGTCTTTGATCTCAAACCACGACTGTAATAGAATCCTCTATAATTTTATTTTTAGGAATCCATGGGAAAGAGTTCTGATGGGAAGGCTTATGTCATTACTGGAATGTGGAATCCTAATGCACCCATGTTTCTAGTACTTAATGAGGAAACTCCTAAAGGTAGTGCAATCTAATGTGTATATTTATTTTACCCAGCCTGGGTTTGGTCTTCGTAGTTTCTCTTGGCAGTCATGGTGCATGTCTAAGCACATGAGCTGTTTATGTTTCAAGAGTCCATTGCTAGGAATTTTTCTGTATAAACACGTGCAACATGGCTTTGTGAGTAATTGCTCATAGAACACTGTGTTGCTGATCTGGAGATGTTAAATTAGTGTTTGGGGCTCATGTGCCTGTCTCTGGTTGTCAGGACTTTCTGGTTCGAAGCAGTTCCAAGTTGTTTTCTACTTGCTGTACTCAGCAAAGCAGTGTGAACAGCAGGCATCAGGGTTCTCCTCCTTTTAGCTGTGAGTTCATTTACAAATAGCATTTCATCCCCTGCGTCTTGGGGCAGCTGGCAATGATGCATTCAAGTGCTTGATTATATAGCACAGTTTCTTACTGCTGGAACTTACATTCTCCAATAGCATTTAAAAGGTTTGAATGGAAATCTGGAGTTTGTTTTCTGTCCCAAGGCAGAGCTCACATCAGATGCTTAAAGGCATATCCAAGTACCTCCAGCCAGTGTCACTGCTGATGGATTTTCAAACCACATTATTTCTAGTAGCATGTAACAGAGCTCCTTACACTTCACAGTGTGACCTTATGCTGTGCATGCTCCTTTTGTTTGATGGGGATCATGTATCTTAATGGTGTTTTCTTTGTATGATGTCTTGCCCTGTCTTTAAAACAAGGACATAATGTCTTCATTTTAAAATTTATCATTTAATTTAATTTAAAGTTCCTTGGTACACTGGTTAATGCACACTCTCATTCTGTGCAACAGGCACGTAGGGTGTAGAACTCAGGCAGCTAAAACAGGTGCAATAGAATCATTAATTAAACAGCAATAGAATCATTAATTAAACAGAAAGGGTTTTCAACTTGAACAGCAGTTTACAAATTCAAACTTTGACTAATTTTACTCATTTCTGTGTTTCAGATAAGCGTGTATTCATGACTGTGGCTGTGGATATGGTGGTTACTGAAGTAGTAGAGCCAGTCCGGTTTTTGCTGGAGACTGTTGTGCGTGTGTATCCTGCCAATGAACGCTTCTGGTATTTCAGCAGGAAAACCTTCACAGAAACTTTTTATATGAAGCTAAAACAGGTAATGCCTTTGTTTTTTTTAGAACATTTTGTCTCATCTGTCCTAATTTGGCCTTTATAAAAACTAGTATGGCACCTGCTCCTCAGCAGTTTGCTTCTTTTAACCGTTTATTTCAGGCCTGCTCTAATGCATAAGGATTAAACAGCACGTATATAGGTTCAGTACCTCCATGTCATTGTTTAACCCCAGCTGGCAAGTAGGGCCCACACAGCCACTCACTCACTCCTCCACAGTGGGATGGAGGAGAGAATCAGCAGAGTAGAAGTGAGAAAACTCGTGGGTTGAGATGGAGACAGTTCAGTAGGGAAGCAAAAGCTGTGTGCCTCAAGCAAAGCAAACCAGGGAATTCATTCACCACTTCCTATGGGCCTGCAGGTGCTCAGCCATCCCCTGGGAAAGTGTAACAGTGGCTTGGGACAACAG
Organism: Origma solitaria; assembly: GCA_013397895.1. Taxonomy (NCBI): domain Eukaryota; kingdom Metazoa; phylum Chordata; class Aves; order Passeriformes; family Acanthizidae; genus Origma; species Origma solitaria. Next base: position 751 of record VZRL01003444.1, on the reverse strand, counting down.
ATGCCATCATTCCAAACATCCCCCCTTCTTCCTTCTTTACCTACTTTACTTTGCATGCCAAGCATGATGACATATGGTCCAGAGCATCCCTTGGGTCAGTTGGGGTCAGCTGTCCTGGCTGTGTCCCCTCCCAACTTCCTGTGCACCTCGAGCCCTTTTGCTGGTGGGGTGGGATGAGCAGCAAAGGCCCTGACTCTGTGTAAGCAACTGCTCAGCAGCAGCTAAAACAGCCCTGTGCTGTCAACGCTGTTTCCAGCAGAAACCCAAAGCACAGCCTCATACTAGCCACTGTGAAGGAAAGTGGCTCTAACCCAGCCAAACCCAGCACACTTTGTAAACTGAATTGTAATACGTCGTAAGTCATTGGCTTTGTGGGCTTAAACTGTTTTATACCCGCCTATTGAATTCTCCTTAGTTCTCTACAATCTGAGTTCTAAAGCAAGACATCTAAAGCAAGTCCATTTGACTGGTAAAATTAGGAGATGACTCTTTAATTGCTTATTTTAAAATCAAAGGGGTACTGACATTTGCAATATGAGGGTAGGTGCCTTTAAGAATGTAACCTGTTAAAGGCAAAGGAACCTAATTCAGAGGTTTAAGGGAGTGAGGCTGTTAACCATTGTAGCTCAAGTCCCTTCTCTTTTTGGCATTGGCTGAGGTACATATAAGAGAAATGGCTGCCTATGGTCACCATAGAGTGATGCATAGCTGCATCCTCCTGCAGCCACTGTTTGCCAGCGGTGAGGGAAAG
>VZRL01003439.1:158216-186327 GCA_013397895.1 Origma solitaria | reverse complement strand
GTTCCTCAGATGTGTCAGCTGCACCAATCAGCCTTGTGTCATGTGCAAACTTGCTGAAGGTGCAGTCGATCCCTCTAGACGGGATTAATGAAAATATTGAACGACTGGTCCCAATACTGGTCCTTGAGGAACACCATTTGTCACTAATTTCTATCTGGACCTTGACCTGTTCCCCACTACCCTTTAGATGTGACCATTCAAGCAATGGAACCACAAAATCTGGCACAATTTCAAACTTTGCCTATTAAGAGGACAGTAATAATTCCCTCCTTAAATAACTTGTGCAAGCCTGAAATCCTGCAAGAAGTAATCATTTGTATACTTAACAATTTCTGACATTTTTCTAAGTCTTTTTTCAGCCTTCTTCCCTTGGTGGGCTCTAATAGGTATCATTGAAATAGGTAACTAATATTCAGATATCTGAAACAACAATCTTGAAAAGCAAAAATATTAATACTTTTCTATCATATGTCATAAGTCCTACTTTATCTTCTTTAGAAGCTGCATGAGAAATTTTTAAAAGAAGATAAGTGGATCTTATGGTATTATGATAAAGTTTCATTGAGTTAAACTTGAGTATGGGTACAGTTTATATGGCTTGATAGTTTTATCCAGGTGCACCTGAGATTTATACATAATGTGTTTCATTAAAAGAGCAGAAGTAGATATGATTCCCTCCTCAGAAACTGCCTCTTACTACTTCTGTTAGATTTGTCACAGTTCAGGTCTTCTGATGCAACTGGAACATAAAGAGGAGACAGCCAAAAACATAGTTGTCATGTTTATGAACAACTAGTGAATACTTGGCTCATGCAGGATGTTACCTGCAGCCATACAGCAGTGTAAACTTATTTTCTAAATAGCAGCCTAGCTCAGTTTTATTGCTTATTGGATATGATAGGCAAATATTGAAGTTGTTGTTGTACATAATTCCTAAAACAGAGAAAAACAAAAAAAACCCCAAAACAAAAAAACCCCAAAAACCCACAAACCAAAACCAACCAAAAACAAACAAACCAACAAAAAAAGCAGAAGTGGTTTACATTTACATTGACTGACACCTGCCACCCCTTTCTAAATTTAATATTTTGGAATCATTTTCCAGTTGCTAAGTTCAATATATGTACTTCTTATTGACATTGATGGTTTTACTGCAACTTTATAGTTTTGTCATCTATTGTATTTCTCAGTAGCTTGTTTCAGACAAGAATTATTTTTTATTTGAAGTCACTTTTGGCCATATCTTCTAATCTTTTTCTCTCTGTGCTAAGAGTAGAAGTGAGTGAAAAACTGAATACACCAAAGAAAGTAAGCACAGTAATTTGAAAGAAGGGTCTGGGATGAAGTGAGATGGTTCAAGAAGCTCACTCAGTAATTTTGTGCTGATCAAGCAGATGATAGTAGGACCCCAGTCTTGGTTTGTGCTTAAATGTAGTACAGGTATGACAATCATACTAGCAATACTTGCCATGGCATTGTATTTCCTGGTGTACATGATTTAAGAACCACATATGGAAGAAAGGGAATTCAGCTAATGTTATTCCCCTAACACTAGCTGATAACCTACTGGCAAATTTAGTTCTGATTAGATTTTGATGGAAACAAATTCATAGAATACAAATAAAGATGCAAACACAGTGAGAATCCAGCCTGATATCCTACATAATATAGGCTACAGTGTTTTTTCACCAATTCTTGTTTTGAGTTGGAGCATACCTTCTGAAAAACACACTATTTCAAGTAAAATAGTTATAACATTGGAAAACCTATCACAATCTATAATAAATTGTTTTAAAGTTAATAATTCTCATATTCATTCCTTGGCTCATGTTTAAAATCATTTGGCTTTAGTTTTCTGTCGTTAGGTGCCATAAAATTCTTTCCTACTGAAGAATGCAAAATTTCTAAAAGAGTCTAAGTGATTAAGTAGGGATAAATATAGTTTTATGACTTCATTTGTAGACCTGTCCATGTAACATCACAGTATCATTATTTTCTTCAGGATTTTCTTACTCCATAAAACGAGCTAAACATAAAAAGAAAAATTATAATTCTTACAGATAATATACAGACTTCAGAAGCAAAAATTCTTTTGTATACTTTTTAAATTTACTTAAAGGTAGAATAAGTTTTCAGCAAATCCTTAGGGTAACCAACCACAAAGCAATAAATTTTCCACAAATTGACTAGAACATGATGTCATTTCACAAGTATCTTAATTTGAGGATTTATGTCAAGAGTGGAAACCACTGCATCAAAAACATTTCAAGAACTCTTCTGTGAAGCTTCCATATACTGAATTTTCCTAAGGGAATCCCAAATGAAATCTCCATTCCAAACAACACTGGATATTGAGAAAGTTTGATTCAGAGCATGATTTTGTGGCTTTGAGAACATGACCTATTTTGTAACTATTCCAGTTTTTTAAAAATGTTCTAACAGATGCAGTACCCATAAAAGAGTACTTTATTTTAAATTTATTGTGGTGAATATATCCAAAGCATATCAGGCAATTTTTTATACTTACCTCTGCTTATATTACATAAAAAACCCCAATTATTGCCTATTCCCATTATAAAAAGACTAGAGGCACATTGTCAAGGGTAGCAAATACAAGTTTTCAGAGCTTTTTCAATTTCATTTTATCTTTTTTAACTGCATGGGAACATAAAAAAAAAACCCAGATGTGGATTACAGCATTGTTAGTGATCAAAACTGCAAACCAGAGTAATATACATTAACTTTTACATTGAAGGAGTAAGAGGATACTATCAAGTTTTAAAGGATTTATAAAAAAATAGTTTTAAATTTTTATATTAAATGTCACTTTTATTTTAAACAACCCAGACCTTGAAAAATGCTTTTCAAAGTTTCTTGTGCTGAGATTATTTAATACTTCGACTTTGTGGAAAAACACCGAAAAACAAACCTTATCAAGAAGGAGTCTTGGAAATAGTTCACAGAATCACAGAATGGTTTGGGTTGGAAGGGACCAAAGATCATCTGGTTCCAGTCTCCTTGCCATAGGCAGGGACATCTTCCACTAGACCAGGTTGCTCAAAGCCCCATCCAACCTGGCTTGAACACTTCCAGCACCAGAGCATCCACAACTTCTCTAGACAACCTGTTCCAGTGCCTCACCACCTTCACAGTAAAGAATTTCTTCCTAATATTTAATCTAAACCTGCCCTCTTTCAGTTTAAAACAATTGCCCTTTGTCCTGACACTATCTGGATATATAAAAAGTTCCTCCCCTTTTTATAGCCCCCATTAGGTACTGGAAGAATAATTTCTCCCTGAAGGCTCCCTTGCCCTGCTGGCCACGCTGCTTTTGCTGCAGTCCAGGATGTGATTGGCCTTTTGGGCTATGGACTCACGCTGCTGGCTCATGACCAGCCTTTCATCCACAAGAACTCCCCAGTCCTTCTCCCCCAGGGCTGCTCTCAATGACTTATTCTTCCAGTCTCTATATACACACCCGGGATTTTTCCAACCCAGATGCAGCATCTTGCACTTGGACTTGCTGAACTTCATAAGGTCCTCACAGGCCCACTTCTGAAGCTTGTCCATGTCCCTCTGGATGACACCCCTTCCTTCTGCTGTGTCAACTACACCCAGCAGCTTCCTGTCATCAAACCTGCTGAGGCTGCACTATCTTATCTGTGTCATCAATGAAGGTAGTGAAGAGCACCAGTCCCACGACTGAACTTTGAGGGACCCACTCATCACCATCCGCTACCTGGACATAGAGCCATGGACCACAATTCTCTGGCTGTGTCCATCCAGCCCGTTCCTTATCCACTGAACAGCCCATCCATCACATCCATGTCTCTTCAGTCTGGAGATCAGGATGTCACATGGGACCATATCAAAGGCCTTACAGAAGTCTAAATTATGACATTTGTTGGTCTTCCCCACTTGACTGTTGCCATCACTCCATCATAGAAGGCCACGAGGTTGGTCAGGCACGATTTACCCTTAGTAAAGCCATGGTGGCTGCCTTGCATCACCTTGTTATTTGCTCAGCACATTTTCTAGGAGGATCTGCTCCATGATCATGCCAGACACAAAAGTGAGGCTCATTGGTCTGCAGTTTCATGGTTCAACCTTTCTTTCCTTTATAAAAATGGGAGGAATGTTTCCCTTTTTCCAGTCACTGAGGACTCCACCTGACTGCCATGACATTTAAACTATGATGGAGAAGGGCTTGGCAACAACATCAGCCTGCTCCCTCAGGACCCTGGGATGCACATCATCAGGTCCCACACACTTGTGGCTATTCAGCTTCATCAAATCATCCCAAACCTGCTCTTATCTTACAGTGGGAGGGACTTCACTCCCCCCAACACCCACCCAGAGGATCAGGCACTTGAGAGGAGTGGGAAATCCAGTGGACCATGAACAAACTGTCTGCAATTGAATCCCAATATTGAGCCTGTAACTGCTGCTATGCCAAATATCAAAGCACTGGTAACTCAAATTCAGGGTGCAGCCCCCTCATGAACAGCAATCCTGGATTTTTTTATGATTCCCAGTGGGAAAAGGTACTTTTGTCCTTAGTTCAAGCAGTTAAACAAGTTGAGCCACAAAGGGTTAACTATGCAGAATGTATTTCATTCTATTCAGGCACATACAACCATGCTTTTGGCAAAATATGAAAAGGATGTACAAAGGATAAGTTACTGAAAACTAACAGCATCAAGAGTTTGCAGATTTTATTTGGAGTCCTCGCTTTGTGCTTCATCTTCTCTAGTGACGTTACTTCTTGCCAAGTCCCTGTATCCCACCGGTACCTGCTCTCTACATGGTCCAAGATCTTCCAGCTGTCTTCTTTGTCTGGTTTCTAGTTCTTCTAACCGCTTGCCAAGAAGTGCAAGCTCTCTTTGATGCTGCTCCTCCTTGAAATTAAAAGGAAAGAAAATGTGGCTCTATTACATTTTGCACACTTACAAGGGACCAAAATAAGCAATACTTTCATTCTCTTTAATGAAAACAAAACCTGTAAAGTCCAAAACATCCTTATTTGTTAAATTTTACTCATCCATGTTTTGTGGGTATTGTTCTGAAATTCTTGATGAACAGTATCAGGGAGAAATACACTTGCAGCTGTTCCTCCTCTCAGATGAAAGAGGACACAAACCTGAGGTCTCAGTAACCACAAATGTGTAGCTAACTTGGTCAACCTCAGACAGAGAGATTTTCACCTTCAGCAGCTCAGCATAAGACTCTCTTAACCACACAAGAAATCAAGAGCAGCAAGAGTGCTTTGTAGTAATGAAACTGTGGTGTGAGAACAACACTGTAGTATTTCTTGCTCAGAAGGAGCCATTGAAAGCCTCTCAGAAGGACAAAGGATGGAAAACTTGGTTAAAACTGCCCGTTTGTTACATTCTGTAACATATTCTTTGTCTTTCAAGTACTCCTTCCTATTGCAAGGAAGGGAGTATCTCTAGGTAATTCAACTTCTATTACTTCTGCTCAAACCTGAAATACACCTTCCTTAAGACTAAGGTCAGTAAAAAAGGACAGTGCCAGTACCCTCTTTTGCTGTATTATATCTTATATCAACTTGCAATATATCACCACCTGAAGAAGGGAGAAAGATGTTTGAGGCCCAGGAGGCAAGGCAGACGATGGCATTATACCACCTGGATTGACTGACGGTATGTTAGGATTCAGAAGTATACTCCGGAATTCATTGTGCCGACGTTGCAACTCCTTTAGTCTCTTCTGGAGGCGAGCATATTCTTCAGAGGAAACATTCTGTCTGGGAAACAACAGATTTCTTACTGCTCAAAGTCTTTGTTATCCCAATACAGCAGCATGCCTCACCATGAGTGCTCTGCTGCTTAATATCCCCAGTTTCTATCTGTCCTTATACACCAGAAGATGTGGAAGGTAGAATATCTGTGTATATTTTTTTGCCTACTCATCTGTCTAAATGTCCCTCTACATAATTAGCTGTCTGCTCTATAATAGATCAGATTTCCATATAATAAATAAAGCTTTTAATACCATTCACAGCAGTGAGTCAGAGAAGCCACATTAAACAAATTACTCAAATCGAGCCCTCCTTAAGTGCTCAATGATGAGAAAAAAATCCAGGACTTTATCTTTCAAAGAGGACGCCATGTCTGTTTCACTTGTGATTCTGCAGTCTTTTTCACTTCCTTCTTCTAAAGGGATTCCTGCAACTCTCTCAGGTATTTATTCTCTTTTTCTTCCCAAAGAGACAGCTCTGCAGTTATCTCATAAGCTCTCCGCTGCCCATCCTAAACAGAATCTCTTCAAAGAATTCTAGTGCTGTAAAGGCCATTAGACTGGACACTGGTTACTAATCTAGGTAACACATACCTTCAAAAATACTTCATATTTGTAAGTCATACCTTGGGCATATGTAATTTTTCAAGCTAAGAAAAAGCAAAGTTTATTACCTATTTAACACTTGATTTTCTTTTTCTAGTTCTTCCATCTTGGCTTCCAAAAGCTCTATTTTCTCACGCATCCTCCTTTGTTTATTGTCATTGAGAGTCTTTCTCTGTCAAACAGATGTTTCAAGCAGCTAAGTAATACTTTGATAGATTAGATGTGTAAAAATTAAATCTACACTGTACATGGTTTCAAGCTGTGACACTTTATAGGATTTTCTTTCCTTAAGAGTAGATGCTGTGTTGTTATTTTTTTTGCTCATGCTGACCTTACCTTTTTATGGCCTTAAAAGGTACTAGTAGGTTTCATAACCTTTCTATGTTCAGTGTATGTAGTAATGCTGCTAATTAACCTTCAGCTTTTACAAACAATCTGCCTATCCTTTCAAATTATTTCATAAAAAATAAGCTCAGGAGAAGAAATAAAATTGCAATATTCCATCAAGGAGAAGTAGAACATCATTTGTCTAGTATCTGAAACATCATCCTCCCTCATCAAGGGGTCCACCTCTTAACCATCAATGCATGTATGTGTGCTCATATGTTTGCATATACGTGCAAAGAACGCCTCACAAAATCTTTGATGGCATTATAACAAAGTTGTTGGCTGTAATATTCTTTTGCATGTCACTTTAACCTATTTCTATGATAATCTCGAAGAACCCAATATATTTAGTTACTGTATACAGTAGACTGCAAATAAACTCTTAACATTGAAACAATTTAAGCTGGCCAACATACAGTTGAACTTTTCACAGGCTGGATCATTCAAAAAGGAAGAGACTACATGCCTTTTTCTGAGCAACAGCAGCTCGACACAGCTTGTTCTTCATTTCCTTGTATTTCTCTTCATACTCTGCGATTTGCTGAGTAAGCATACTCTTTTCCTTCAGCCATTCTATGCGTTGGTATTCTAAAATCCTTTGGAAAAATCAGGTTAAAAGATTAAAAGGTTACACAAACAAAGCAGCGCATGCAGTTAATGCCTTAAGGCTCTTAAAATAGTTGTATCTTTTCACAACTCCTACTTTGATATACTTAAAGGATCAGATTTAAATTTGCTTATGTTAACAAATCTAATTTTGACTACAACATTTGAACCTGTGCATTAACATTATCTTAGGTTTTGTTCAACCATGAGGCAAATTTTGAAAACTGATTCCAAGAAGCTAATTGTTGGTGTCTTGTTGCATTGGCATGCTGCCAAACCACCCACGGAAAATTCCTAAATTGAGTCAAACAATCACACTGGAAACACAAGAGTAGATGCCTATGCCAAACATCAGCTGTCAAAAGAGCTGACAACTACCCTCTCTTTTTGGGAGAGCAGAGTGCTGCCCTATGGGGTTTACTAAGTCTTTGTAACAGACTTAGTTAGGATGTGCTCCCAACCAGAAGAAACACCAGCTCCACAGGAAGCTCCCGCCAATACGGTTTCTAGACAACACTCCAGCTGAACACACACCACTAATGGCATATGTTATCTATTTAGACCTTTCCATGGTTGCAACATACTAAAATTAGGCTGTGTTCTCTAGCAGTGGATAGGAAAGGACCCAGTTTCTCCATGCAGCCTTTTTTGTTTGGGCTATCTGCATTGTAAGTCAAAGCAGACGAGAACCAATTGCATATTTAATTACATTACTGTTAAAAATTAAAATCAAATTGCGAGATTCTCTGCAGCAGATTTTAAGGTCAAGGCTTGGTGTCAGTGCATCCACACCATTCCAGTCCTGGGCAGATGCAGTTTCCTTACAGGGACTCTGAATGCATCTCCATAAATTTACTAAACCACCTCTCCCTTCCCCACAGTGGAAGTATTAGGCATCATCCACTCTCATATGGGAAACAGGGTCCTGGCCCACACATTAACTGCCACGGCTCTTTCAGTTGACCCAGCATGGCTTGGACCTCACTCTTGACTGCAAATAACTACTAGTACCCAGGAACCAAAGCACTTAGGACAAGCACTGCTCAGCAGTAAAAGGATTTCAGTGGCGGCAATGGTTAAAAATGCTTGAGTCTAGGGTGGGGGTTGCTAGAGGAGCTGGGGGGAGGCGTTTTTTTTGCTTTAACTACCACTAACATTGTTCCCAAAATGCTTAACAAGTGCACGTTTGAGCTCATTTCTGATCTGTATAAGTCTCATAGTTTGCCTTCAGCCCTTTTTCTCCCTTTCACATTTTCATTTCCAAGCTTAAGATTGACACAGCCAGACACATAGTTGCTTTACTTACTTATGCTCAATGCTCAACTGGCATTACTTCACTTATCTGAAGCTTTTTATCTTATGCTTTCACATCTTTTGGCCCCTATTTCACCTCCTCTGGATTTGGTCCAACTCAACTCTTGGAGTTCAAGCTCATAAGAATTTACTGAACCAAGGAATGATGTCCTATCACTCATGGGTTCATAAAAAGAATGGGAACGTCCCAAGGCTCCCAGGGTAGCAGTGGGACAGACCTGCAGGACTCACATGCAGGCTACAAAGCTGCTTCATTTCTGCAGCATCAGCCTTAGTGCATCTCCCAGTACATACATAGTTGTACGATGATCTCTGAGGACTGACAAGTTCCTTCCACTGCCTTCCTAGGAAAACCTGGTCCTGACTGGTTTGTGGCCCATAAATAGGTAAACGGCACTGACAGTCTCATTCAAGTAAGAGCAACGATCTCCCTCAACATGTGAATACACCTCTGTAAAGCAAACATCCAAAGCATTTAATGTGCTACTGACATATTCTGCAGTCCAAATGCAATGGTATCTTCAAATGTTAAATTGAAAAGCAGTACTTAAACTAATGAAAACATAGCAATTACAGTAGCAATTAGCAGCGAAAGAGATGCTAAAACAGAAAAATGTCACATTATACCCTTTGGAAGTTTTATATTTAATCTAGGACACTGACGGTTTAAAAAACCCACTACACAATAATCCAGTACAAGTTAGATGCGTATTTGGTTACTAAGCTAGGAAATTCTAAAGAGCCATTTGAGACTGATAAATTAATCTTTAAATTCCAGGAAAGTGTTCATTTCTATATGAAATCTGAATAAGATTTGCCTTCCTTCAGCATTTATTGTCATGTTTTGATAGTATGTGGTCAAGCTTGTGCAAAAAAAGGAAAGTGATTCTTTTTAATTTTGATTAGAGGAACTAGAAAATATCCTATAAGCTTTTATTTTCCTCATGTCAGCTAAAAGTATCTAGTGGGAAAGGAAAAGAGGCACACACACTGACTGGGACCCTGGAACTTATCAAAGCATAATACAATGCTTGAATGCTTTTTTCACCTTTACAGCTTGAACACTCTTAAAAAGAGCTGTCTGAAACTCTAGATCCATTTGTACCTATAGAAGTTTGACATTCACTTCAGTATAAGTAGAATCTCATTTTATGCAAGCAGTGTATCTCATGAATCAATAATTAATTTTAACAGACATGAATGGAATTCAACTCCTGTTTTTAAAGTTGCCATGAGTAAAGCTTTTATATGTACTGTGCAAGAGAATGTACAGCCATTTTTTACAACTGTCCAGTATTTCCTGTTCATTTTTACTTTCTGATTTTATTCAGAATCTACAATCCATAACTAAGTAATCCACATGAGAGGAACACAGGCAACATGAAAAGTAAAGCCAAAAGAAAAAAAATTACTTCTCCATTTCCAGTTGAGCTTTCTCTGCCTGAGTCCTTGCATGTTGACATTCTTGTTTCAATCTCACATTTACTTCCTTCAACTTCTGATTAGACTCCAGCAAATTTTTTTCAGATTGAGAAAGTGAGGCAAGCTGGAGTTGCATATCATGAATTTGCTAGGGAAAAAAACATTTCCATTTCAGAAAGTACGTAAATAACCAACAATTGATTTTGAGATACTGAGACAATCCAAAATGAAGACATCAACTGGCTTTAACTTTTCATTAGCCTTTTTTACTTGTTTCTTTTCTCTTTACTCAACAGTTTCTCCAGAAACTTTACAGTAATCACTATGAGACAAAGGGTTTCTATTGCAGTTAAAATGACAATGGGAGGCAAGACTCTTCAGTCATTGATGTGTCCCTCAGAACTTCAGAAACCCAATGCTTCAGGCCCAGGGCTGAACACAACTCGAGGACCATGCAACATTCAGTAGCAGAGCCATGGAGCTGCCTAGACTCTTCTCACAACAACCAATGCGTTACAGCCAGCAGTGACTGCACCAACCAGTTCACAAAACAGGGAAGCACTGAAAAGTCCAACCTCTGCAGCCAGCATATAGAAATTATGATTTCCCTTTCCTTTTTCTCCCCCAACATAGGCACTTAGATCCCCCATTTTCTGATTCCTGGAGGAAAAAAATAATTGCCTTGAAGTGCACACAGCTTGCAGAGTACTTTGGTGCACAGCTATTGTTTTTACCTACTAAATATCATCACAGGCAAGCAGGAGTTAAAAAGTCAGGTTTTATTTTCAACACTGCCATCAATTGATTCTGCAATAGAAATATGCCTCTTTACACCAGTTTGTTCATTTATGAAACATCTGTTAAACACTTCAAGAACCTCAGATGAGAGATGCACTGTAAATGCAAAGCATTACCTAGAAACAATTTATAAGTCTCCATGGCAACTGAATCTCCAGTTAAATAGTGCATAACCGTATTCAATATACCAGTCTATAAACATTGAGCTTTGAAATTCCTGGTACCCACAAAACATATGAAGCAAAAAGCTGTAATCCATTTATAGGGGTCCAGGAAAGCATGATTGATTTCTGAACACTTCTCATTTTAAATCTCTGTAGTACACATTTTGTCCCTCAGGGAAAAAAAAAAGGCCTTAAAAATTCAATCTAATCTTCAAACACAGGACATAGTAACTACAGGAAAGAATGTATTTCTCTATAAAACATTACAATGCAATAAAACCTTACCTGTTTCAGATTAGCATTTTCACATTTCTTTTCTTCAAGTTCCTCTGTCTGCATAGCTTGCTGTTTAATTTTTAATCTAAAATTGTGTAAGAGACCCTTATTTTTATCTCATCGAAATACAGATGTTATAAACTAGGACAAACCAGCCTGTCAAATAAATAGCATTATTTGAAAGGCTGATGAATATTTAATTTAAAATTATTAAAAATATATTACTATTCATTCTTAGAATTCACATAGGAATAAGACTTTTGGAATATGACTCAGTTTATCATACTGACCTTCATACAAAAACTATAGTAAGCCAAGTAAACTCACAACAATAATAACCAATTCAGAGACATCATATTAGGGTCCCAGCTTGCCAATTGCTGCTATGGTGCCATTGTGGAAAGAGAAACAGTTTAATACTGGGGCTATGCCAGCAGCCAACATTGAACCAATTTTAACCAATGTGTATTGCTAAACTGACTTCAAAATGGTCATTGAAATTATATAACAGTTAAAGATTTGGATGAAGAGTGTTATTTTTTTAACAGTTAATTTTTAATTCTGCTCTCTTTTTTACATAATGTGAAAGATAATTTTGTTTAATCTACTATAACGAACATTCCATAATGAAGATTTCTGTATCTATGAATAGTAAACTTTTATACTGCCTACTGTAAAGAAATTAAGGGGGGAAATGAGAAATTTGTGCTAAGATTAGAAAAGCCACACTACCGCAAACGCTGAAGTTCCTTTTTGCTAGATTCTTCTGCCATCTGCACAGCACGTAGTTTCTCTTCATACTGATCCTTTTCAGATTGTCTCCAAGAATCTTGTTCCAGTTGTATCTTCTCTAGATCAGCTAATCTGTTTTCTAGTTCTAACCTGAGACATTATTCAACATGCACACAAGAATCATTACAAAATGCCAGAAGTGTTTAGTTGTTAAGAGTGACATTTTTAAAAGTAACTCAAAACACTCCTCTTTCAGAAGTTGAGAAGGAAAGCAAGAGACATACTTTTCATTCTGTAAGGCTGCAATATTGTCAAAAACTTCCTCTTTGGCAGCTTGCACTTTACGAATTAGCTCCCGATCCTTTTCTGCTAGAAGTGCTTTATGATGTTCAACAGCTTCATTAAGAATTTCCTTGTCAGAGAGCAATCCTGCATTATACATTAAAAAAGGTTAAACATGTCATTATTGATAAGAACCTGATGAAATCCTGTATTCAAATAACTTTATACATTCATAAAAGAGAACTAAAAATCACAATTCACATGAGAGAAAGAATTAGGAAGGGAAAAAAGACAAAACACAAGAAAACTATAAGAGACTTTTCTTAGTATAACAGTAATACTTCAAAAACTTTTGAAAAGTAACCATTACATTGGAATCTCTGTCTATGAGAGTTTATTACTTCAATACACAAAAATAATTAAACAGTTGATATTATTATTAGATTTAAACTCTAGAGCAATTTATTCTAAGCAGTTGTGTCTGGATTTAAAAAGTTTTTTACAAAGTGCTCCACAATAGCTATGAGAAGGTTGAGCAAGAACATTTTCTTCTTCTGGAAAATTTAGGGTAAACAGTAACTGGTTATCAGTGTAACCAGTAACTGGGCTACAACCAATTTCACATTTTAATCCACCTCCCTCTTTACCAATTGAGGCAATTCTAAAACTATGACTCTATAGGCAGGGACAAATGATACAAATTAAAATCCAGTGACTGACACTTGTGCACACTGGCAAGTAAGCCAACATGCTCTAACAGTGACCCCCGCTTATTTAGCTAATTCAGTGATGCAAATGGAATTCCACTGTAAGTTCAGGCTAACTTAAATCTTGTCTGTATATAGTTTCATACTTCATAGGGTCCAACATTTTTAGATTGCAGTATACTGTAAGTATATAGTCAATACAGAAAACACCACTTTTTAGTTGCTGTTAGCAAACTTAATATTAAAGCAAGTGAACAGAAACAATTATTTCAGGAAGACTAAGGAACTATTTTGGGGCTATGGCAAATTAGTGAGGACAGTTCTCTTTAAAGCTGTGTAGTGATTTAAACACAACTAGTACCAGAAAGTTTTGGTCTTTTCACTCTAGAAAGCTAAGTTGCCTACATTCACAGCTGCATCAGGTAGCTTAGGACAATGCCTATTTCCATCAAAGAATGAGCTAGGTACTGTATTTTGTTTCATGTGGCAGCCTTATGGGATTGGTATCAATTACATAGACACAATCAAAAATACCCTCAACCACTGAAGCCCTGTGGTATGTTAAGATTTAAAGCAGGGTGTGAAAGACTCTAGAATTTAGCAATTGTAGAACAAAACAACCATATGAAGTACATGATTTGAAACAGATTATGCTCAAGTTGTGTCACAAATTCACTAGTTTACATAAATGAAAAATTTCTCTCAATCGTTCTTTACCTAACAGAAGTGGACAAATGAAACAACACAATTATTTCAAATACAAAATAAATTGTCAGATCTTTGACCTAGACCAGAACTGGAAAGTGAAGGCTGCTGGGGAGTGTTCAGAGAAAAAAATAATTGTATTATTCTAACTAGAAGTTACAGATGAAATTATTACAAAATAATTTCATACTTTACCATCCATTTCACTTCGAATCTTGTTTCTCTCTCTTTCTATCTCACCCTTTGCTCTTGCCGCCTCCAGTTTGACATTTGTTACTTCCAACTTATGTGAATGTTTAAGTTCTTCTACCTATGGATTAGAAAAAACCAAAATCAAATTAACTATAATAAATTTATATATATTCACTCCTGACCAAAGATCCCTCAGAGTCAAGCTAAAATAAAATAAAATTTAATCTCCATAATTAAATCAAAACAATGCTATCCAAAGCCAGTATATCAACTACTTCCCCAAGTAATTTCCATTTGGTAAATACCTATAGTCCCTCCAGCCTCCTAGAGTGCTACATGACTTTCTCAAAATCCAGGTCTTCATAGTTTTAAAGTGCATTTTAAAGCAAATGCTTCTCTACAGACATATCAAATGGTCTCATAAAAGCAGGAGCTTTAAGAACATCAACTCAAAAGAAAATTACTGCTTGCATGGAAACTTTCTATAGTTTAGGCATTTGAACGCCGTAATTACATGGTCAATGAGAATTAAATATCTGGAGGAAAGCACTTATAATGAAAATCCATTCACAATGACAAATATAATTACAACCTGCTAGCATATACAAGTGGCAAAAGGTTAAGAATGACACAGTAGCTTATTAAGTAACTACACAGAAGATTTAGTTGCTTATATACTAAGTTGATAACATTTCAGGGCAACTTGAAAAGATTTAAGGTGGCTTTTTTAAGGCAGAAAATCCAGAAGACAAACCCATGCACCTGTGCTCAGGAATAAATTTGAGTGGGTGCAGAAGCAGGTGGAGGTTAGTATAGTAAAGCTTCTATTTTCCTCGCTTTGAGAAACACAACTGGAACATTTTATTTTGTCCCACTTTTGGAGGGGAGCAGAGATGACCAATTGATACAAAAATTAAGACTGTAACAATCTGATATATCCTGAGAGACCTGATTGAAAATTGCTTAACAGAAGCTTTCCCCTCACATTCAGCATTCATGGGGGACAAGTATGGCATATTACATAAAGAGGCTTTAAATAGTGATATAGCTATATCCTGTTCCTATGGTAAATTAGAACTTTTTTTTAGTTAGGGACCAAAATTAAATACTTAGCACTTATAAATGTGCAGTATAAAAAGATCTCAAAAAACCTGAAAAGCATGCAAACATAGAACAAAACCTATAGGATCTGGTGCCAACCCAACAAAGTTATTCAAATACGTCTTAAGACAATGGTCTACTTAAAATGCTATGATGCAATTCCGTACTGAAATGTTTCTGAACAAGCTATGCTGGCATTAGCCCAAGAAAAAGGCTATGCTAATGTGACTACTCTGCTTCTAATATAACCTAAGTCTCCACAAGTAATTCCAATGCAGCCTGCTGCCTGTAGCTAACACAGCCCATCCAGAGGATACTTTTTAAGATCTCCAGAAGCCATAGTTCCACTGCAAAAAAAAACAAAACTCTAAAGGCTGGCTCTTCTTATGAGCATTAAAACATGAATATAAAGATACCTCTTCAAATCATATTCTGTTCAGGAAAAAGAAGATGGAATAATAAGAATAGAACCTCAATCTTTAGAGATACTTCTAGGTATGACATTTCCCCTGTGAAGTCACATATTCTTTATCTTCCAACTGAAACTGAGGGGAAAATTCCAAACCTATTCTAAGTCACAGCAAAGATACTGTTACTTTATCCTCAGCGTAAAACACAAACAGAAAAACTTTACTATAACAGGATGTGAAAAATGTATTCCAGATACCATAAAAGCACTTACTTTAGCAGCTAAGGAATTGACTTCTCTTTCAGATTTATGAAGTTTGCTAGTTAAGACAATGTTTTGCTCTTGACTTGTCCGCAGTTCTTTCTCAATTCGATCAACCTGTAGTTCAGCAGACTTCTTTTCTGCCTTGAGTGAAGGAAACATTTGTAAGATTTTTGGAGCTCGGTTGCCTCTTGTTACTCATTTGAAACGTTTGATTTATCTGGGCTTTCAGACATTACTGACTCATTATATAATAGGATATATAAATATTCATCTTTGCTCAACCATATATTCCAATACAACACGATCCTTGAATTTTACTCAAGAGTCACAACTGTTTTTTACTAACACCTCCTACACAGAATCACACACATTTTCAATCCTCCTTTGTAAGAGGTAGTAGTAACCTGACTTGGTTAGGAGGCAGCAGGTATGCTTACCAGTAAATCATTGGGCTGTAAACGGTGTAACTACAAACAGTGCTCAAAAAGATGTAGTATGCTGGCCTACACAGTTACACTGACTGAAGAATTACCATCACAGTGAGGAAATAAAATGCAATCAGCATATTATAGACTCAAGACCCTGATCTTTACTGAATACCAAAAAGGTAATCTAATGTATGATTTCATCTTCCTTTTTCTGAACACACCTATTCTCAGCAGAACTCTCTTCAAAGATTTCTAAGAATATTACAGCACTTCTTGAGATCAGAGCATTTTGTAACTAAGGTAATACAGCACTGATAACAGTAAAAAAAGAAAAGGAACCATCTATCTGGATGCTGCAACTGTAAGAAGAATCTAGACGAAAGGGGTCACAACCTAGAGAGGTGGCAAGAACTGACAGAAGGACTGAGGATCACAGATGAGGAATACAGTGGAATCCTGAGAAATGTATAACAGGCCAGAAATACCAAAGTTTCTTTAACAGAGAGCAACAGCCAGGAACTAAACAACTGCAGTAATGTGTTGGAGAAAGAAGAGGCACAGGTAAGCAAAAAAGATGACAGATGAGGAAAGGATTAAAAAAAGAGAGAAGAATCATGTGACATTTTTGAAAAGAATAAAGAATTTACTGTAGAAGATTATTAACATATTGGTTTCTAACTCCAGCCAAGTGGCAAGTGCTGACATGACCTTCTTACTGACTACAAATATGGATATCACTTGCATGTTTGGAAAGGAGATCATTCAACAGAAACTCTCAGTTGAGTTCTCCGCTTTTCCAAAGTTGAACTGGCAGTGCATGACTCCCATTCAATTACAATTTAATTTTAAATCTGAAATGTACAAATTCAAATTGTATAGTCAGTGGCAAAATTATCAGTGATTTCAGTGACAGTTCTGTCAGGTCAAGTGTTATCCTTACTACACTCTACATGGAGGCAAAATAATTTTAAAAAGTCTTACCTCTAGAGAACGCATCATAGTCTGCATCTCAGCTAACTCTCGTGCTTGTACTCTCCGAACATTTTCTGCTTGCACACCACAATTGTGTCTCTCTGCTCTTAGTTCTTCTACTTCTGCTTCTAAGGCTTTTAATTTCTGACACAGTTGTGCCTTTTCTCTAGAAAGTGCCTCCACACGTTTATTGTGCCTTGTAGGATCAATGCTAAGCAGCTGATTATGGAGATCTTCCTTATCTTTATCCAGTCTTGCAATCTGATAGTTGTTAATCAAAAAAATAAAAAGCTTTACATTGGTTAGGTGTCAGGCAGCAACAATTACAGCAGTTCACAATTCAGAAGAGAGAAGCAATGGACTTTAAAAATATTAAGAAATTACATTAGTATTTGTTTTCTTGCTTAGAACAGGAAAATCAAAGCAAGACCACCCAACTGCCTGTAGCTAGTGGGGTCTTTTTGAGAACACTACAGAGTGCAATATTGATTGATGTCCTCATTGGCGAGCTGGATGATGGGATGGAGTCACTTTCAGGAAGCTTGAGTATGACACCAAACTGGGGAGAAATGGTCAATCTGTTGGAAGGCAGAACTTCTATCCAAAAGAATCTGGACAGGCTGAAGGAATGGACAGAACTGCGTCCTCTTCAACAAGAAAATTAAGTCATGCATTTGGGATGGAGTAACTCAATGCAACAGTACAGGCTGGGAGAAACTGTCCAGGAAGGAGCTCCATGGAAAAGGATCTGGGGGTCCCAGTGGACAACAAGCTGAACATTAGTCAGCAGAGCACCCTTGCAGCAAAGATGACCAACTGAATCCTGGCAGAAGGAAAACCAGCAGATCCAGGGAAATGATCCTTTCTCCTCCTTCCAGTATTGGTAAAGCTATGTCTGGAGTTCGTGTCACATCCAGATAGGCACTAAGATGTTCAGAGGGTTGGGGTACATGACATGTAAGGACAGGCTGAGAGAACTACGCCTCTTCAGCTTGGAGAAGAGAAGAAGATGCATGGTGATGGGAAGAGAGGCATCAGGCACAATTTGTAACATGTGAAGTTCCAATTACACATTATGGAAAAAGTTTACCATGATGATGGTTAAATACTGAAATAGTATCGCCAGAAAAATTAAGGAATCTCCATCCTTGCAGATGTTCAGGATTCAGCTGGACATGGCCCTGAGCAACCTGGTCTCATTAGACTGCACTATTTTAAGCAGAAACTAGGAAATGTCTAGACCAGAAAATGTCTCTTCAAATTTCGACCAGAAAATGTCTCTTCAAATTTACTTTTATGATTCCACCATTTTTATAACTACAACAGAACCCAAATCTGCTAATAACTCCAGACAGCCAACATGACTGGGACCTGACAGACAATAAAGCAAAAAACAAAAACCAAAACACACACATGAAGAAAAAAACCCAACAACAATAAAAAAACCCAAACTCTCTCTTACAAGGTAGTATAAAAGCTACTAACTAATCTGGAGACTGTAATTAACAAACATATAAATACGTAGATGGTTATGTTTCAATGTAAGTTACATGGACTGAATATACTACTAGGGACAAAAGAGTGAGAAAGAAAGGTACGTAAGAATTCTCTTGATACTTGGAGACTAGTCCAAACTCTGATCTGCAGCAGTCCCTTTAAAAGTTGCACCAGCATTCTCTCTGCAACAAACCTGATTTCTGCAGCAAAAGCCCTCCAAAGGCCTTTTATGAGGAGATTCAATTGTGTGATATGCATTATATGCCCAAGCCATCATTTAAGAATTAGGATGTTTTTACAGCCTCCTTGTGCTAAATGACATGGAATGTTAAAAAGCCTTTGAAAGAAACCAGATCACACTGTGCCCTGGGCTCAAGGTAGTTTCATTCTGTGTGTGCTAATTAGCTGCAGAACTAGCACAAACTCAACAAGCCCACGAGAGAGGCAGGCTGTAAAGCAGCATGTGGGTTTAGCTCCAGGAAGGACAACTGTTCTGTTTTTAATGCGCTGCATTTGCAAACTTGGATTGATTTTGAAAGTGATGATTGCTTTGATTTGTGTCTGATGTTTGGAGTAATACATTCAAATCTGGCATCTTAGAATACATGCTTCCAGACAAATACTGAAATGGATATGCAAATGACATCTGCAACTAATTTACTCTGCTGTATATATTTAAAACATAAATAAGACGGCAATTTATTTAGCTACATATACTTTTGAAAGTCCAAGGAAATGAATGGTTTTTTCAAGAGTTAATACAATCAAAATAAACTTACAAAGTTTTCAGTAGCCTTTTGATTATCACCATCACGACCCAAATGAGGATTATGACAGGTACATTGCAATATATACCCTTATCTGCTATTAAGAGTATCTTCCTAGATAAGCTGCCATATAAGTAATTTAAAATCAAAACTTACATTGGTTTATTAATTTATTAATTTCAAATTAGCATCATGTCTCAAATTCCTTTACAAATGAGATTAAAAACAGCATTAAGCAAACATACTGGCTGTCATTTACCAGAAAGCAAGTTTTTCTTAGTTTTAATAGCACAACTAACATTGCAACCCATCACTGAACAAACCTACAGAGATAGCCTTAGGCTAAGTCATAGAAGTGTGAGAATTAAGAGAATGGAAACAAATATTATGAAATGGTGTCAAACTGAAAACCCTTCAAGAACCAACAGTTCCACAATGTTCAAGCACCTCAGTCAGAAATACTTTCTAAGCTACTATAATGTTTTACATACCTCAGCTTCATATTTTATTTTCTTCTCTTCTAAAATATGTGCATGTTCTTCCTTCTGATGTTTGAATTCTGATTTCAGAAAGGTATGTTCGTAACGAAGTTTGTTATACAGTTTTCTGTATTCTTCCACTTCCTAAGATAGTTAGACCCCCCCCCCAAAAAAATCAATTAAATGTTTTCAGATGTATTTCCTTCAAATGTCCATGCAATGTTCCTATAGTTTCACAAGTTATCTTTGATGAACTGAACACCTTCTCTCTCTTCCATGATTTCAACCTTCCCTGCCTGTGACAACAGTACCAGACAGATAATGTCATACTGTGCTCCCCTTCCAGTTTTAATTTCCTAAAGTTTTAGGAACAACTATAAAGCAGCAATCACCACTCTAACAGAATTTCAATACTCACAACTTACATTTTTTAGCTTCTGATAACGCTCTCTCATAGGAGACTCCAATTCCTCCTGTATTTTTGTTTTTAACAGTTCTAATTTTTGAGGAGTTAGCACCTTAAAACAGAAAAGTATAACAAATAACTAGTCACATTCAGTTACTTACACTGTGATAGGTCAAATAGCCAGGAACAAAGTATTTCAAATATAATTTTTAAAATTCTGCTTAATTTTCTGTTTTTCTAAAAAATCTAAATGGCAGTTATAGAAGCAAAAAACGTATCAGCGAACTAAAAGCATTCTGGGAAGATGACAGCAGCATTTAGAATATCAGTATTTGTCAGTAGAAGCAATGCAGATTTCAGGCTAAACTGCCAAGAGTTTTATCTGCTTTGTGGGAGAGGGGGAAGGAAAAGCAGTCTCACATAAAAGATAAGGAATTAGCGTCTGGAAAAACTTAAACAGTAAGTGGACCAACCCCAATAGACCAAAATGAGCAACACCACACAATAATTTGCAAGACACATTAGACGTGTGTTCTCCAACAGACACATGGGTACTGGTTTGAATGAAAAAAAAAAAAAAAAACCAGGAAAGACTCCCTGCCTTAAGCTCCATTCTGTATGGGATTTTGTTAAAATTTTTTGTTACAGCTCACAGAGCAAACTATCTACCAAGAAGCAGAGTTTAAAACAAAAAATTTCATCCACAACTGGGACATATTCTAATTTATTCTACTTTTCTTTCACTTATCTGTACCCTGAAGACCCTGGAAACTAGTTCTAGTTATGGTACTGAGGTGCACCTCCTCCATTCAGAGTCTGGAATCCTTTGTTTAGAGGCTGTATTTGTTTCCTAAGAACATGTCCCGCATTAGTTTAAGAAAACAAGCAGATATATAAGATGTCATCAAAATTATCTTAAATGTTGAGTTTCTTGTTTGATTTTGTGTTTGGTTTTTTTTAAGAAAGAAAGCAGAAAGCTGTCATCATGAAGAGAAAAATACCTATTTTTCTAGTCACTTATCAAGTTACCCTCCACAATAGATGATTCTCTCCTTAATAGGAGAGCAAGCACAGACAGAGACTGAGGTTCTTACACAGCACCTAACAACAGGATTTGGATGATTCCGTTTAAAAAGGAAACAACAATTTCAAGCCACAGTCACTCTAGAGAAGAACCATCACTTGGATTGGGTGAATTTCAAGCTATCTGAAATATATCCAAGCTGGGTATATACATGCTGCATTAACAGAAAAACATGCATGGCCCTATTACAGGATAAAAATACATACTAAGTCCTTCCAGTAAATTATCTCACCTGCATCTTCATTTGTTCCAGCTCTTGTGTTTTACCCAGCAACTGCTCCTGATAGTCAGTGAGAAGCTGCTGAACTTTGTCCTGTACAGTCTGTTTTTCATCCAACAACCGTTTCAGTTCATCTTGTGATTTGGCATAATCCTCTTGTAATCTGAAAGATAAAATACGTATTTTATGAATTATTTTATATTCACCTTTTAAAATTACACCTTAAAGCTCAAAAGACTCATGTGCAGAAGCAAACATGCAAACACCAAACAAGAACTAAGCTATTAGTATCCTCTTTTTGTAATATACTGAAAAGTCATCCTATATTTACAAGCATTAAAAGTACTGCAGAAACATCATCTTCAATGTCTTAACATATTTCAAATTGTTTATTTTCTAATACAAACAACAGTCAAATCTGTCCTTACACACAGAAATAGCTAACACACAACACACACACAAATAAATCCCTTCCAACATTTAGCTTCTTTTAACAGCTCAAATAGAGAAACTTATTTAAATTGATGTACCTCAGATGCTCTGCCCTTAGAATTTGATAATTTGCTTTATGTTGTTCACTTCGCATTTTTTCATCCATCAAAAGTTTTAGCATTTCTTCTGAATTAGCTTCATCACCATTTTCACCCCCAGGAGGAAGGAGGTTGCCCAAAGCATCCATTTTATGATGACTGTTCACAACGACTATGGAGAAGGCAAGATTAATGTATAACTAATCTACAAGACCATTCACTCCTTCCACTGGTATTTTAGAAGATCAAGACACCTGAACAAATAAAAGAACATGTAATTAGCAGTTGAGTACATTCACAGTTAAAAGGTTTCACATACTGCTTTTGCTTTAAGTACAGAAGAATCTGGTTCTGCTGTAACTCAGGTCAGAAACCTTTACTGGAAGTGCAACTCTTCTCTGCTCATTCAGTCTGCCCTGAGAAGTAACTGCCCTTCCAGGAGCATAGAATACACTTAAATACAAAGGTCATTTGGGTCAATACAAAATAAGAACAAGCAGTACTATCTGACAGATTACATGAAATGTTATTTTTACTTACGCTATACTCTGAGACTCCAACTATGATGCCCTAATTATGCCTTGTTAATCAGAGTTCAAGCAGAGGCCACAGACAGCAGACACATATAGCTTTTCCTCCTACTTATCAAAGTCTGTCACACTATCCTAATAGGTTGCATTACTCAATACACCACTATTTCAGCTGGAAGAAAAGCAGATAATTCTCTATTGAATTCCTATCAAGCCCTCTCTGGAGAAGCATTAAGGTGTCAGGGACAGCCTAGAAGACAGCTGCCCACAGTTCAGTCCTGAAATATTTAATTGATACATGTCACTTCCTCATTTTCAGTTTATCTTGTGGTTTCTTGTGATCTTTCCAGAAGGAGTTTTGCGAAATGTGATAATATCAGATTG
Source organism: Origma solitaria (assembly GCA_013397895.1). Taxonomy (NCBI): domain Eukaryota; kingdom Metazoa; phylum Chordata; class Aves; order Passeriformes; family Acanthizidae; genus Origma; species Origma solitaria. Next base: position 163,305 of record VZRL01003439.1, on the reverse strand, counting down.
GTGTGAGGAAAGCTGCAAATCAAGAGTTTCTGAGAAAGAAGGAAGTATTCCAATAAGCCTCATTAGTGCTTTTTTGTGTTAGAAGCAATTGGTATTAATCTGATCATTACTGATATTTCTACAGGATCTGGGGGAGGGAGGACTGTAACTGAATTTTAGGGAACTTACAAAGTTTTGAAACCAACTACTCTGCCATTTTAGCTCTTTGCATATCTGGACTGATGCCTAAGAACTCCATGTCTGCAGTGTGCAAAGTGTACCTTTGCATAAAGTAAAACTCAAACAGAAACAATGTTAAATCTCTACCATCACTACAAATACCACACCTTCTTTACATGCACAGTTGCATATATGCTTTTTACCACTGTACTCTTTCATGGATCTATCTTAAACACTCTTGATAAAATTTGATTTTATAAACCCCTGAACTAGAACCAAGATGAAAATTTGTCTTCCATACAGGAGAACACGTGTTCCACTAAGACATGATAATGTCAAGAAAATCTTGCATTTAAGTTTTCTTTCCTGTTTTTTCTTCCTCCATTGCTAAAATGGGAAAAGGCCAGAGAAAAATCCACCACTTACAACAATTAGTCTAGGCAAAGTGACAACAGCAACTTTGTATTCTGCTTTACCCAAATCTGCTGAGAGAATGAAGAGGAAGAAATCAGAATAAGGATCATTCTCCTCCATGGCTATCCTATATGCGCGACCAATTTCAAACATTAATGACATACATTCTGAAGAGCCTTCTAATCAATACAATCTCTTTTTCATCTCTGAATTTTGTTGGTTGTTGAGAAACAAAGCACAACAGCAATTTTCAAACTCAATATAAAGACAGTTTCAATTGTTAAACCAACAGCTGGATGAGGAGAACAGGTCAGTGATGCTATGGACAATAAATCATGTGAGAGGACAGAAAGCTCTGGTACACAGAGAAAATTCCAGGCAGCATGTCCCTAAGAATTTCTAAGCATATCAACAGGGTTAACATGATCACTATTAAAAACAAACAAAAACCCCCACACAAACAAAAAGAACAAACCAAAGCAACACAACAGAAAAAGAAAACCCCAACAACAACCAGGCAATAGTGCTTTTCTCCATCTTAAGTCTTTGCTTTCTTATGCTACAGATACTAAATGTAACTATCATATTGCAAGCCAAAGCTCAGAATTAGGAACACAGGATTTAAAGTCCCGTCTGAATACTTCTGCTTACTTGAGTAAGAAGTATTTCTGAAACTGCATAATGGATATAAAGTCAAAGACACCAAGAAAACACTACATTTTCTGAGAGCTTGTCAGCCAAAAGATAAGCAGGAACACAGCCTTTTGTACTCTTTATTCCAAGCTGCTGCAGGTGAGAATTATATTCTCTCCTCACAGCTTTTGCTACTATCAAAAAGTGCACAAATTACAAAGCAAGACACACACCTGGCCATGTATTCATTTGCATGAAGATTTCATGAAAAAGATAAAAGGAGAAAAGAGAGGGAGATAATTGCAGCTGACAAAACAATGCTCCAGACTGCAAAAACCTAAGCTGTATTTCAGGAAACAAAACTATTTTGGCTTGCAGGGACATCTAGCGGCAAATGTCATGATTTGCATTCCTGGTGACCACTGTGGAACAGACAACAACAGAGATTTCATTACTTCATGAGAGCTCTTTCCTCTAAAACATAAAGAGCAGTTTGTAATATTTAACCTATTCATATTCTTACAGGCAAAATGTTTTTTGTTGTTTTGGGGTTCTTCTCCCCACATCACAAAATAATTTCTGGCAGTAAACTGTCAATACTCAGCACCATTTAGGGCTACAAATACTGTAGGCATATTATCAAGTAGAATCTCTTCTGTGCTAATGGCTTACAGTACTTGTTCACAGTCAGTGAACAGACGTTAAATAATCTTCAAAATTACACACAGACTACACCTACAATTTTTGAGAAATATTTTAAAAGAACACTAAGTTCCTCCTCTCTTGGACATGTGTTCATGAAGTAGAGAGGCATAAAACATACTTTAAAGAAACTAAACCCACCATCATACCTAAATTCTACATCTACATATTTGCCAAATTTTATCAAGCTGCCAAACTGCAAACTTGTATCAGTTGCTCCAAATTCATACTATGAAACCTTAAAACCATTTTCCACAGGTATACATATAAAAGTATTGGTGCAGTCCTGAAACCTATGAAATGCACACTCTGTAAGTAAAATGGCTTATTGTACTTATTGTAGCATTGTTAAGCTAAGTAAATCAATTGCATTTCCAACAATCACCTTTTTTGCCTTTCTTTTCCAATTATTTCTTTTCCTACAAAGAAAAGCACTGCTGAATGACATACTTCATATCTCTCCTCTTTATAGCTGCACATAATGAAAGGGCTTTTCTTCTTTTACAATATTTTTCAGCTATATTAACTTTGTGTTTCCTACAAGCTTTTAAAATAGTGAGAATACTGGCATTTAGAGAAAAAAAGTTATGATATCAACATAATTTCTTTATATTAATTTTTATGGCATTTTGTTTACAACAGTAAGGCTTCCTTCTTGTTCACCTGGCATAGGCAAATTACATGACTGCACCATGTATTGGTAATTCCCCTGACTGCCATCTGTAACTCACTCATGGCTCTCTTTTCCACACCACAATCACACTTAAAACACTGAAATTTACGTTTGAACACTGTTTTAAACAGTTAGATGATACAATGAATATAATTTTCCAACTACTGATGAAAAAACTGTGTTTAGCCTTGCGCCATGTTTTGCTCAAGCAGTAAAATTCTCAGCAAAATCTGTGAAAGTCAAAGAGCTTCTTCACACAATGTATGGTCTAATTCCTTTGCCTGCTTCTGTCACAACTCCAGCCCTCTTTATTTGCTCCTTCTTTTTTTCTAATTGAATTAGCCAAGAGCTTGTGAAACAATGAACTATTTGCCTGAAAGAGCAAAAAACTCAAAGAAAGCACAGGCTCATGAAAGCAACTCTTCAAACACCACCCCCTCCTCATCCCTGCTCAAGAGTCTACAGTAAGATCAGATAATGAACTAATGAAAAAGTGTAACCCAACACAAGAGCTCACTGTCACCAGGAACGGGAGGTTCTACTCCTCATTTCTGTATCCCCATTCCTATGTTTGTTATTCATCAGACCCTCCATGAAGTGTTTTAACTCAAGAAGCCAACACACTCGAACAAGCAGAAAACATTCAACAGTTTTTCTGTGAGGTCAATGAGTCACACGAGCTCATGGACAAATCCAGCAAGCGACATCACCAGTGAAAGTGGGCAGCTGGTACGGGCTAGGGGAAAGGAACAAAGAGCCAAGTAAACAGACAGGAGGAGGAGCAAGCCTTTCTCCTTTCAGGAGCAGAGAGCTGGCACACCACGGAGCTCAGACGTTCACAAAATCACATACATACTGGAACTACATACCCAGATTTTAGACAGTCACAATTCAGTGAAGCAAACCCTATCTTAAACAACTACACAACACACTCATAAGACATCAGACTTCCCATGAACATCAAGTATGCAAAAAAACCCCAAACCAAACCCAAACGCCCTTCTATATAATTTGAGAAATGCGACAGCACACCGTGAATGACTTTAACGGTCCCTATTCTACTAATCCATCATCAGCAACTTGCAACAGCCAAAGCAATCACCTTAAAAAAATTGTAGGGAGGCAAAACCAAAGAGAAACGGGAAGACCTTTGTTACAGAAAGGTCCATGGCCTAGACACTGCTCAGATATTACTGTAGAGAATCCAGTGAAAATAAACACTTAACACTTTTGTGAACCTAAGTGCAGAAATTTTGGAGAGCATCTGTATGACAGCTGCATTACAGAAGACACCCATCACTCCCTCCACAACACTGTTCAAAGTACAGGTTTCAACAATTAAACATATATTACTGCAGTATCCAGCCCTATACATGGCACATGGTACCATCTTTTCAGTTTCTGTCTTATGCTACAGATATGGTTACTTATTAGGTGAAAAGCAACAAACAAGGTTACCTCTTAACTCAGGGTTAAAATCTGTGCTTTAGCCACATACACTATCAAGTCAAACTCACAGCAGTTACTGATCACGCTGAATATTGAATGAGAGCTACAGCTGGTAAATCAAGCTGTACTCAAGCACAGCCAGTCTACACATGCCATGTATGTTTTCCACTGTTTTTTCATGGCAAGAAACCTTCAAACACACAAACTTTTGCTCACTAAAATCTCATTTAAAGTTCTACTCGGGCATACAAATGGCTGCTTTCTGCAAATACTTCTATAGTCCACAACCAAAACTCTTCAGAAAAATCACTTTCGTATTAACTCAAAAATCGAGATGGAAAAATCGAGAGGCAGGACATAGGTTTCACGTTAGCATACATATCCCACACCTCCTGTAGGCTGAAACATGATTTTATATACACCCTACAGTGTGTGGACGAAAATCGAGTGAGAGGCCAAGTGAGCCACTTAAGTCACCATGACCTTTTCACTGTTAATTTTTTTTGATTTATGGACGTAGAAGCTCGGTCAGAGGAACAGCACTAGCACGGCTGACACACATCCAGAAGCACAGAAAAAGAATCATTACCCTCACAGCGCACGTGGCCGAGGATCGCTAGTGGAAAGCAAAGCTGACAAGCACAAATACTTGAAAGCCTGAAGCGAGCGGGCTCCTCCTGCCCCTGAACGGTACCAGGCGATCCCGAACCCAAGCAGGCCGCAGCAGGCTGCTCCCGGAGCGGAGCCGCGGGCACAGAGCACGCTGGGAACTCCCGTCCCGGTGGTGGCGGGTTGCCAACAGCCCGAGCAGAGGCCGAGGGGCCTCCCCGCCCGCTCGCCGCGGGGCGCAGCCCCACGCACGCAGAAAGGCCGCGGTCAGCCCGGCCCCGCTCACANGCCGCGCTCACACTCCCGTCCCCGGAGCACCCCGGCTCTCCCACACAGCCCGTTCCTCCTCCCGCCCTGGCCCCGCCGCGGCCCGCAGCCCCCCGCCAGAGCCTAGCCAGGCTGACTGCCGCCGGCCCGAGCGATTTAAAAATGGCGCCTCTCACCTCCCGC